>JARNME010000404.1:58076868-58321526 GCA_030179655.1 Scaptomyza flava
GCGCTGCTACAGATGCCTTGGATATAGACATGTTGCCAAGGGGTGCAAGGGGCCCGATCGAAGCTCCATGTGCTATAAATGTGGGCAGCTGGGCATAGAGGCAAGACGTGTAACGCGGCGGTACGCTGCTTCATATGTGCCGACAAAGGCATTAGCGAAGACGCGATTGGACACAAACCTGGGTCCGGAAACTGCAGAACGTTTAGAGAAGCGCTCCAGAAGGCCAGAGAGAAAACGCCATGATTCGCGTTCTCCAGGCAAACATGAATAGGTGCCGAACAGCCAACGACCTACTTCACCAGTTGGCAATAGAGAAGATGACCGACCTGCTACTGCTGAGTGAGCAGTATCGGAATGCGGAGTCCACCTCTTGGTTCTCCGATAACCTCGGTACTGCAGCTATCTGGGTGCTGGATCCTGGAAAGGTTCATGTCGCCAGTCATGGTCGAGGTGATGGATATGTCTGGGTGAGATGTGGTGCGGTGACCTTCTTTAGCTGCTATTTAACGCCTAACCAGACGATCGAAATGGAAATGGCTGCAAGAGCGGGGCTTATAGTTCTGAATATAGGAGACGCGACGACCTTTCGGAGGCCGGGATATGGGGAAACAATCCCAGATGTCTCGTTCATTGAGGACTACACTGGTAGTGACCACCAATACATAACATTTGATGTAAGAAACGGTGGCTCCCAGCGCAGGGAGACGCGAAGGCAATTCACTAGATGGAATCTGGCGAGGATGATGACCGAGGCTTTCCAGAGGAAAATTGATGGCGGCGCTGCATTGATGGAGGAGGTTAATCGGAATGGGGGCGTAACAGCGGAGACACTGACGGGTTCGACAATGAGTGTCATAAGGACGGCGTGTGAGGCATCCATGCCCCGCAGTAGGCCCCGACACGGTAAAAGACCTGTTTATTGGTGGACACCGGAGATAGCGGAACTGCGCAGGAGATGCCACAGGCTTCGACGTGCCGCGCAACGCGTTAGGAACCGAGTCGAAGCTAATGAAAGATCGGCTGACCATAAGGCTGCGAAAAAGGAACTGCGTCGAGCCATCAATCAGAGCAAGGCCCGTTGTTGGAGGGATTTGGTGGAAGATGTAGACAGGGATCCCTGGGGACTGGGCTACAAACTCGTGACACAGAAGCTGGGGGCTCTGAAACCTGTGGAGAGCATTGTTGATACTCTGTTTCCCCAGCACACGATAAGGCCGCAGAGGCATTGGGGCCAAATTGAAGAAATCCCTCTGTTTACTCTGGAAGAACTGGAGCAGGCGGTCCTCACGATGAAGGATAAAAAGGCACCAGGCCCGGATGGGATACCAAGTGAGGTTCTGAAGCTAGTGTACCGACTGAACCCAGGACTCCTACTGCGCATGTATAATGCATGCTTGGTAGAGGGCGTATTCTACACAGGCTGGAAAACCGCAAGGCTGGCACTGATCAGCAAAGGAAAAGGCAATCCGGACTCTCCATCGTCCTACCGTCCGTTGTGTATGCTAGACACAGCGGGAAAGGTGATGGAAAAGCTGATGAAGTCTAGGCTAAAAACAGCAATTTGTAACGCCGGTGGGCTCTCGACGAGGCAGTACGGGTTTAGGTCGGGCAGGTCTACGAGGGATGCGGTTCTTGAGGTAGTTGCAGCGGTCAAAAGAGCCGAGGACCATAACCACTTCTCTCGACGAGTGGTTCTATTAGTAACTCTTGACGTTAAGAATGCGTTCAACTCGGCCAGTTGGACAGACATGATGGAGGCTCTGGAACACAGCTTCGGAGTGCCGGCGTACTTGCTCCGTATGATCGACTCCTACCTTTCGGATCGAGGACTCCTCTACGAGACCAAAGAGGGAGTTAAGAGAAAGGCGATCACATCGGGGGCGGCTCAGGGATCTATCCTAGGACCGGATCTATGGAACGCCACCTACGACGGACTACTGAGAGAGGAAATGCCAGAGGAGTCTTGCCTTATTGGGTATGCTGACGACGTTGCTGCACTGGTTGCAGCGCGGGATCTAGAACGAGCCCAACTTAAGCTCAACCAAGTGATGAGAATTGTTGGAAGTTGGATGACAAAGCATGGACTATCACTTGCATTACACAGACCGAAGTTGTAGTCCTTACAAAGAAGAGAATACAGACGATCATCCCAGTGAGAGTCGGAGATGCTACAATCATGTCGAAACCTGCAGTAAAATATCTTGGAATGCTAATAGACACAAAACTGAGCTTCTACCAACAGATCATGCAAGCGGCTGACAAGGCCGCGGGGGGCGTGGCTGCACTCAGTAGGCTAATGGCCAATGTTGGGGGCCCGTCTTCCAGCAAGCGCCGCTTGCTGATGAGCGCGGTTCAGTCGGTCTTGCTGTATGGAGCAGAGATCTGGGCCAAATCTATGGAAAAAGAAATGTACCGGATGAGGCTCGCACAGGTCCAACGAAGGGGGGCTTTGAGAGTGGCCTCGGCTTATCGCACGGTGTCGGAGCCCGCGGTTTTGGTGATCGCTGGAGTGACACCAATACACCTCCTTGCTAAGGAGCGGCGTGCTATCTTCTTAAGGAAAACTGCGTCCGACGGTGAAATAGCGCCCCAAGAAGACGAGAAAGCCCACACAATCCGCGAGTGGCAGAGTCTCTGGCAGAGGGAAAGTCGAGGAAGATGGACGGCACGTCTCATCCCAGACGTGGAGCAGTGGATAACGAGGAAGCATGGCGAGGTAGATTTCTACCTGACACAGCTACTCTCGGGACACGGCTACTTTCGCCACTATCTTCATCGAATAGGAAAGGCAGAATCAGATGATTGTCTGTACTGTCCTAGAAGCAGAGACAACGCCGAACATGCTTTCTTTGTGTGTAAAAAATGGGAAAGGCAGCGAGTGATGCTAGCTCAGCAAGCAGAGAGCCAAATAACACCGGACACTATAGTAGCAGTGATGCTCCAGAGTGAGACGAATTGGAGAAGAGTGGCACAATACGTACAGAGGGTGCTAAGGACAAAGAAGGCCGATATGGACCGAGCTCAGGAGGAAATTGAGCTTGCAGCGAGCTTGAACACGCCGTGAGCACAACCCGGAACTACCCGCTTAGGCGAACAAAAATGTAATATGAGAAAGAAGAAGATGGCGATAAGGGCCACAGGAAGGATCTAGCCTGAAGTAATGTGTTAAACGGTTCCAGGCTAGTGTCCGAGGTGAGTCGATTTGGTCGACGGCAGGGGAGGGGTTTTAGTGGGTGCAAGCCCCACATACCTCTCTGCAGCGGCAGATTGAGAGATGCGCACAGGCATTTCCCCTCCCCGAAAAAAAAAAAAAAAAAAAAAAAATTATTATTATTATTATTATTATATCTTTTATTATAATTATTATTGTTATTTTTATTATTATTATTTGTATTATTATTATTATTATAATTATTATTGTATATTATTATTATTATTATTATTATTATTATTATTATTATTATTATTATTATTATAATTATTATAATTATTATTTTTATTGTTATTATTAGTTGTAAGTTCTGTGGAGTTGGAAGTTCTGGGAGTTGGAAGTTCTGTCTCTATGGCAAAGCGTCTGATCGGCTTTAGCTTGGTAAAGCCCAGCGTGATCCATTAAATGATAAGCTTCAAGCATCTCACCGCCTCCACGTGGCGAATCCGGAAACAGTTTCTTCATCATCCGACAAGGATCTGGCTAAGATGAAAAGGCTTCATGACAACCTGGCTATCGACACGGACTACCATATGGATACAATATGGAATACACGCCTTGGGCTGACGACTGCAGTATTCGGTAACTTAGTACGCAAGAGTGATATCTTGCTGAAATGGCTTTCCGGCTAATGCTGTCAGTCGCCTCCAGCCCGCTAAAATTGTGGCTAGTCTCCATTTAAGTTCTAAGCACGTCACCATTGAATTGGCGGTACCGGTCTTGTTGAGATTACTCCAAGTTAGCGTCCGATCCTGGCTCTGAACAGAAGCACCCATAAGGACTCCTGTCAACCCTCGCGTGGCCTCCCTGTTGGCGTTATTGCCATCACAGACAACTACGAGGATCAATAGAAGACGGTTCTTTCGTGTAAGGATAGCGGACTGGAGCGGGGACCCATACAGAATGAGCAATCAACAACAACTACAAACGGAGGGAGGAGAATTTTTTAGGAGGAGCGGCCTAATGACCAGGTCCCCAATGCAAAATGGAGATACAACAGTGCCAAAACCAACAGAGACCCACAGCAACTGAGAGTAAGCTGAGTGAACCAACACCCGACAAAGTGCCAACTTACTTAGAGTCGTCGTCTACTAGTCTGACAACACCGAGTCTGCCCCAGCATAGGGCACACGTAAACAGCTCTCCATGGCAAGAGCTGTCTTACAAGATGCGCGCTTTAGAGGAGGAAGCTATAGTTCCGTGCAAGTTTGTACTCCGAAAGATGAAGCACGCAATGACAAAACAGAGAAATATAAGTATGGACGTCAAAGACGGTGTTTGAGAGTTGGGTGAGCCTTTTGACGTAATCGCGAGTTATAGGAAAAGTTGGGAATCCGCTGAAAAAGGAAAAGCAGAAGAAACCAACAGAATAGCTATAGCAAGACGAAATAACCATACTCCTGTTTCGTCTATCCCAAAAAGAATAGCTTCCAGTCCAGTGGCGCCCGACTCAGCGAAAAAAGTCAGAAGCAAGGAGCCAGACGAATTTCAAACAGTGGTAAACAAAAGAAACAGACAAAAATCTGAAAAAACAAAGAGACTAAAGGTCAGATAAAAAGGGCAATGTAGGAAACAAAGTAAATCCTATAAAAACATGAATAAGGACGCGGCCGGACGTGGTGCTAGTAAGACCAGCAGAGGGTAAAAGCTTTGCGGATGTGCTAAAAGAGCTAAGAACGGGAATGAAACCAGGAGAGGCGGAGATCCGATCAGTCAGAAAGACAAAGTCTGGAGCTATGCTACTGGAAGTGGCCAAAGGAAGCGAAGCCAAAACGCTGCGCAACTGCATCAGAGACACGCTAAAGGAAAACGCAGCAGTGAATCTTAGACGAACAAGAGGTGCTAGCTGCTATCAAAAATTATGTAGGAAGCCCCTGTGATATCCAAATCCACTTGACAAAGATAAACAGCATGGAACAAAAGCGAGCTTCTGTCACGCTGAGCACAGAGGACGAGAGTTAAAATAGGATGGACCCGATGCCGAGTTAAGCGGTGTGTTAATACTCCGCGATGCTACAGATGCTTCAGCACAGGACACCTGCAAATGCATTGCAAGGGTCCAGACTGCAAAGAGTTATGCATTAAATGCGGAGAGAAAGGCCACAAAATGACGAGCTGCACAAAGCCGCCTAGATGCGTTCTTTGCGCACATAAAAACTTTGACGAAGTAAATCATCTCCCAGGGACGAGTATCTGCGCTGCCAGTACTGGTATGACAAAAACATGATAGTCCTCCAAGGAAACCTACACAGAAAAAGAACAGCAGATGACCAACTATCCCAAATTGTCCTTAAGCAGAAAGCAGACCTGGTGATAATAAACGAGCAGTACAAGGCTAAGCAAACTGGCACATGGCTAGAAGACGAAACAATGAGGACGGCAATATGGACTCGAGACAGAAGTGACACCACAATCCTGAATAAAGGGCTAGGAAGGGGCCACGTCTACATTCCATTCAAGGACTTTACTATAATTAGCTGCTATTTGACACCAAGTGCCAACATTCAAACATTCCAAGAAAAATTAGACGACATCGAGCATACAGCACTACAGCAAACGGGAAAAACAAACTCCTCTGCTCTGGAGTGGGGAATGCCTGCAACCAACTCCAGAGGTCAGAGAGTCCTAGACAAGGCCGCAAGACTCGGTCTCGTTGTTGAAAACGTAGGATCGACAACTACCTTTAGGCGATTTTGAAATACAGGCACAATCCCTGACGTAACTATGGTGTCAGAATTGTGGGCACATAAGATAACAGGGTGGAAAGTTCTGGACATTTGCAATGGAAGCAACCATGAGTACATAACCTACTCCATAAGTTACACAAGGACGGCAAATGTCCCAGCCAGGCCCATACGCCGAAGGTGGAACGTAAACCGCCTTGATAAATAAAAATTTATTGATGAAATTGACAGGAGGGACAATGAAGAGCTTTATTTAGAAAGCGCCAACAACGTAGTCCACAGAACAATGAAGAAAATACGAACAGCATGCGATGCAGCAATGCCAAAAACAGGAAATCCACGTAGACCAGGACAGAAAGTATACTGGTGGACGGATGAAAAAATAACTCTGAGGGAGACCTGCATAAGGAGAAGACGACTTCTTACTAGGGCTAGGCGGAGAGGCGACTTTATCACACAGGATGAGCAGTACAGAAAAGCGAAATAAAAAATTAAACACAGCTATCAAGAAGATCGAGCGTGAAAAATGGAAATCTCTCTGTGACGACATAAACAATAACCCTTGGGGCCTGGAATACACAATTGTCATGAAGAAGCTCGGATCGAAAAGTGCGATACCAAACCTGGAGGAAGATCAGATGGACGATATAGTCCGTGCTCTGTTTCCGTCTGACCAACTTAAGCTAACCAGCACACCAGACCGAAGGACCGAAGAAAGCGGCGAACCATTCTCCCAAGAAGAACTCGTTAAGGCTGCAAGAAGTCTAAAAAACAGGAAAGCTCCAGGTCCGGACAACATTCCTTCAGAAGTCCTTAAGATAATAGCTGAGTGCAGACCCAACATACTGCTAAAAATGTATAACGCATGCCTTCAAAACGGAATTTTTCCCGATCAGTGAAAAATTCAACCACTGTTCTTAATAAGCAAACGAAAAGGCGATCCTACAAAACCATCCGCATATAGACCTTTATGTATGCTAGACACAGCAGGGAAGCTATTGGAAAAGCTAATCAAACCCCGATTAGTGGATGCCATAGAAAGAAATGGCGGTCTGTCCCCAAGACAGTATGGGCTTAGACGTGGGCGATCAACGATTGGGGCTGTAGCAGAGGTTGCAAACGCTGCCCTCAAAAGCAGACAGGGCAACCACTTCTCACGACCCATTGTGCTGCTGGCGACGTTGGACATTAAAAACGCCTTTAACAGTGTTAAATGGAACAACGTACTTGACGCATTAAAGAGACGGTTTCGGGTACCTGCATATCTCTTGCAGCTGATAGGCCGTTACTTAAATAACCGAAAACTAATATACACGTTCTCTGCCGGACAAAAGTGTATAGAGATTACGTCAGGCGCAGCGCAGGGCTCCATACTCGGCCCAGAGTTGTGGAACATAAGCTATGACAAAATCCTTCTCATAGAATTGCCAGAGGATACATTCCTGGTAGCATACGCTGACGACATTGTGGCGGTTATCACGGCACGCAATGCAGAGTACGTGCAAAGAAAACTAAGGCAGGTAATGATACTGGTCAAAGACTGGTTAGATTTACACGGCTTAAAACCAGCACTGGAAAAGACGGAGCTAATTATGATAACCGGACGACAGATACCACTGGAGATAAATATGAGAGTCGGAGAAAGCATTATGAAGACGCTGAAAGTAATCAAGTACCTAGGAATAAGGCTTGACCCAAAGGTGACTTTTAAAGCGCAGATCCAATACGCAAAAGCGAGGGCAGTAGAGGCTACAAAATCACTCAGCAGACTTATGGCAAATGTTGGCGGCCCGTACCAATCTAAGCGTAAACTTCTAATGGAGATCAACAACGCCATCCTCTTATATGGATGCGAGATATGGGCAGATACGCTTAAAGTTAAATGCAAGATGAAACTCCTACAGGCGGTTCAGAGAACAGCCGCGCTAAGAATAACAAGCGCATACCGAACTGTATCAGGCGCAGCATCGCTTGCTGTTGCGGGCTTGATACCAATCGACCTCCAAGCAAGGGAACGTAAAAAAAATCTATGAGCTTAGACAAAAAAGGGAAGCCACCACACAAAACTTTATTACATGTAAGCAAGAGACGATCGCCTTATGGCAGGAAAGATGGACAAATGATGATATGGAAGATGGACAGCAAGACTTTTGCCATGTATTGAAGACTGGACTTTAACAAAACATGGAGACGTAGACTACTACGTCACACAAATGATGACGGGACATGGCTACTTTAGTGCTTTCTTAAATTCAATAGGAAAGAGCACGGAAGCTAGCTGTGTATATGGAGATGCAGAAATCGACAATGTGGAACATACAATCTTCCACTGCGAGCGTTCAGAGATGAAAGGCGACAATTCGAGCACACAACAGGCCCTCTCACACCGGAGAACATCGTAGCTAAGATGATAGATAGCGAGGATTCGTGGAGAAAAGTATCTATCTTCATTGGCGACATTTTGAGACGCAAAAAGAAAGACTTAGAGGAGAGGATGTAAAATAATCTGGACTCACAAAAAAGCACGAAAAAGACCGAGATGAGAGGTCGGAATTTGGTATCTGGACGCAAATAAGCGCTTATTGCGTAAAGGGTCCCACTTGGATCATCTTACAATAAGTTCTAACCAGCTGCTTGCATTGTTCGAATTGCGCGCACGTGTACAAGTCGAGTAAAAAATTTTATAAAACAAGCATGGGCGAGGAGACAACGGCACGATTTATTGAAGTGGTGCAAAGTAATGAATGCTTAGGGAGTGTCACGTCCAAAGCGTATAAAAATAAACTGCTGCGGGATGATTTGTGGAAGTCCATAGGAGTGGACTTCAAAATGTTTGTAATTGTAATTCGTTCGGTTGTGACAATATTTCATTACCGTGTATTTTAAAGGGGATGAAGCGTACAGCCACTTTCGCAAACTGCGTGAAAAGAATAGGCGGGAGAAGGAGAAAGTCCACAGCAAAAGTAGCGCTGCTGCAAGTAGGCCATCCAACTGGATTTTTTTGAAGAATTTAGAGTTCCTCGACGAAGGGTACAAGCGACGCAAGTAAGCACTGCCTTTGATTTGTAATGATTATTGATTTATTAATTATACTATTTCTTTTCCAGGGTAAGCAATTCGCCTGCATGGGGCAGTTCGACTGCGAATGAGGTCTTTTGGTTGCAGGATGAGGATTTGGAGTTTCTGTCGGAGCCGCAATCGCGGCAGCTTGAATCGCAGCAGCTTGAATCGCCGCAGCAAGCAACAACGCCGCGATCATTGTCGCGATCGCGCTCAAAGACACCAGGAATGCTAGATGTCATTGTGGAGGCAATAAATGCCAATACCGCCAAAATGATGGGTGGACTGCAAACCGAGTCTCCAATCGATGACGCGCTAACATTCGCTAAAGCGACATACCTCGAATTGGAGAAGGCTGAGGCGACGGAATTCGAAAAGAAAATAATGGAACTCTCAATGGAATATAGATATCGCAAATAAAAAACAAATAAGATGTATTAAAATGTATTTATATTTTTTATTAAGCACTTGTTTTTCGTTGATAAATAATTTGTCATGACATCGCGTAAATTTTGTGATTCATGCGTTGCTCTGAGCTGCGCTTCTGATTGTAAATTGCTCCATCTTCCATGGTTGATTTCATTTTCAGCTTGTTGCGTTGAAGAGGTTTTTGTTTTTCTTATGAAGTTGTGCAACACAACAGCACTGTTGACAATTGATATTGCCAGATTCGGGTCTGCACAAATGAAGGGATGGAAAATCCGAATTTTGATACTGAAATTCCAAACGTATTTTCAATAAAGCGTCGTGCCTTTGACAGGGTTGTACTGAAAATACGTTTATCTTCCGACAAACCACGCCCACCATATGGTCTCAGTAAATGGCACTTTAGCGGAAATGCCTCATCGACGACAAACAAATATGGAAAAATTGTTTCACTATTGGGCAATGCACTGGCAGCTCATTGTTCAGCAACATTTTTCCCGAGTCCGAGCGACGCAAGATTCCACCTTAACATTAAAGTTAAATTAATAATATTTTCATTCAAAATAACAAAAATTAGCATACCATCGGACTCAGAACCATATGCACCAACGTTGACGACAGTGAAATTGTAATTGCTATCGCAAGCAGCCAGCAAAACAATTGAAATGGTTTTTTTATAGTTAAAATATAAACTTCCACTATTTGCAGGTGCTTGGATAGCACAATACTTCCCATCTAATGCGCCTATACAATTGGGCAGTCCAGTGCAGCTATAAAACTCTTCCGCAATTTGTATTAGGTCCGAGTTAGTTGGCTTCGGGATAAATTTTTCGTTTAAACGGTTCCAAATTACTTGCGTCGTTCTAGTTATCTAGTAATAAAAATTTGATTTTATATGTATGCAGAGTTTTCAAATAAAATCTTATATTTACCTTAATGTTATCATAAGCCTATCTCGCTCTGAAATTGGCTTTCTAATAGAAAACTTGGCCAAATCTGATCACACAAGTGATAGAAAATCATCGAATTGTTCTATATTCATCCGAGTGAAATTGTAAAACGTTTCGCTGTCATGCAACAGCACTTGACAAAGAGTTGGCCCAAGCCCAAGACTATCCCGCTGCAAGAAATGGTCTCGCGCCCAACACCTTCGAGCACGTCTCTTCGGCTTCTCCTCCTCAACTACAACAGCAGCAGCAGCAAGAGCTGCATTCATTATCATTGAATGAAAAGCTAGTAAAATTTCTTGTTTGTTCTTCATTTTGGTTAACTTTATAAATTCTTGACTCACATAAGACAAACATCAGCTTTTCATAGACAGCTGTTTTACAATTTTGAAATTCGAACATGTTGTTCACGCTGACATTGTAAACTATCAGCGTGCATTTCAGATTTTTAAAAGCTTCAATCCAAGCTAAGCTGACATTTTAAACCCACCCTAAAGCATTTTCCTCTCCCAGACCAAAAAAAAAAAAAAAGCAAATTTTATTATTATTATTATTATTATTATTTTTATTATTATTATTATTATTATTATTATTATTATTTTTATTATTATTATTATTATTATTATTATTATTATTATTATTATTATTACTAAAGAAGATGAAAGACAAGGTGAACCCGGAAAGCACAGGCGTCCAAATAAGGACTATCCGAGAGACCCGAACTGGGGGAGTCTTACTCGAAATTGGACCAGGCTCCAAGAACAGTGTTGCCTTTCGGCACTCAATTGCGGCGGCGCTCGGTGGACAGGCAGCCTTTTCCTCCCTGAAACCTAGGTGCTCTATGGAGATCCGGGACATCGACTGTCTAACAGAGGTGGCCGATATTAAAGCAGCCCTTAAACGGGATGTGCCCAATCTTGGGGATGTTAAGGTTGGATTCATCCCCGGAACGATGAGGGGACAAAGGATGGCGGTGGTTGAGATGGATCAGTCCGATGCATCTCACTTCCTGGAGCGTGGTAAGATCCGCATTGGCTGGGTAAGCTGCCGACTGTGGGAAAGAATAACTGTGACGCGCTGCTACAGATGCCTTGGATATGGACATGTTGCCAAGGGGTGCAAGGGGCCCGATCGAAGCTCCATGTGCTATAAATGTGGGGCAGCTGGGCATAGAGGCAAGACGTGTAACGCGGCGGTACGCTGCTTCATATGTGCCGACAAAGGCATTAGCGAAGACGCGATTGGACACAAACCTGGGTCCGGAAACTGCAGAACGTTTAGAGAAGCGCTCCAGAAGGCCAGAGAGAAAACGCCATGATTCGCGTTCTCCAGGCAAACATGAATAGGTGCCGAACAGCCAACGACCTACTTCACCAGTTGGCAATAGAGAAGATGACCGACCTGCTACTGCTGAGTGAGCAGTATCGGAATGCGGAGTCCACCTCTTGGTTCTCCGATAACCTCGGTACTGCAGCTATCTGGGTGCTGGATCCTGGAAAGGTTCATGTCGCCAGTCATGGTCGAGGTGATGGATATGTCTGGGTGAGATGTGGTGCGGTGACCTTCTTTAGCTGCTATTTAACGCCTAACCAGACGATCGAAAGCTACAGAAGACAGCTGGATGGACTGGAAGATGCAGTGATGGGGTTTTCTGGACACAAGGTGGTGGCCGGAGACTTCAACGCGAAAGCCCTGGAATGGGGTATGCCCTACCCTGATGGCCGGGGTAAGCTCGTGCTGGAAATGGCTGCAAGAGCGGGGCTTAAAGTTCTGAATATAGGAGACGCGACGACCTTTCGGAGGCCGGGATATGGGGAAACAATCCCAGATGTCTCGTTCGGCTCAGAGGGCTCGGACCACTCGTCCAGGGCTGGAGGGTCATGAGGACTACACTGGTAGTGACCACCAATACATAACATTTGATGTAAGAAACGGTGGCTCCCAGCGCAGGGAGACGCGAAGGCAATTCACTAGATGGAATCTGGCGAGGATGATGACCGAGGCTTTCCAGAGGAAAATTGATGGCGGCGCTGCATTGATGGAGGAGGTTAATCGGAATGGGGGCGTAACAGCGGAGACACTGACGGGTTCGACAATGAGTGTCATAAGGACGGCGTGTGAGGCATCCATGCCCCGCAGTAGGCCCCGACATGGTTAAAGACCTGTTTATTGGTGGACACCGGAGATAGCGGAACTGCGCAGGAGATGCCACAGGCTTCGACGTGCCGCGCAACGCGTTAGGAACCGAGTCGAAGCTAATGAAAGATCGGCTGACCATGAGGCTGCGAAAAAGGAACTGCGTCGAGCCATCAATCAGAGCAAGGCCCGTTGTTGGAGGGAGTTGGTGGAAGATGTAGACAGGGATCCCTGGGGACTGGGCTACAAACTCGTGACACAGAAGCTGGGGGCTCTGAAACCTGTGGAACCCAAAGAAGCCGCGTTGATGGAGAGCATTGTTGATACTCTGTTTCCCCAGCACACGATAAGGCCGCAGAGGCATTGGGGCCAAATTGAAGAAATCCCTCTGTTTACTCTGGAAGAACTGGAGCAGGCGGTCCTCACGATGAAGGATAAAAAGGCACCAGGCCCGGATGGGATACCAAGTGAGGTTCTGAAGCTAGTGTACCGACTGAACCCAGGACTCCTACTGCGCATGTATAATGCATGCTTGGTAGAGGGCGTATTCTACACAGGCTGGAAAACCGCAAGGCTGGCACTGATCAGCAAAGCAAAAGGCAATCCGGACTCTCCATCATCCTACCGTCCGTTGTGTATGCTAGACACAGCGCGAAAGGTGATGGAAAAGCTGATGAAGTCTAGGCTAAAAACAGCAATTTGTAACGCCGGTGGGCTCTCGACGAGGCAGTACGGGTTTAGGTCGGGCAGGTCTACGAGGGATGCGGTTCTTGAGGTAGTTGCAGCGGTCAAAAGAGCCGAGGACCATAACCACTTCTCTCGACGAGTGGTTCTATTAGTAACTCTTGACGTTAAGAATGCGTTCAACTCGGCCAGTTGGACAGACATGATGGAGGCTCTGGAACACAGCTTCGGAGTGCCGGCGTACTTGCTCCGTATGATCGACTCCTACCTTTCGGATCGAGGACTCCTCTACGAGACCAAAGAGGGAGTTAAGAGAAAGGCGATCACATCGGGGGCGGCTCAGGGATCTATCCTAGGACCGGATCTATGGAACGCCACCTACGACGGACTACTGAGAGAGGAAATGCCAGAGGAGTCTTGCCTTATTGGGTATGCTGACGACGTTGCTGCACTGGTTGCAGCGCGGGATCTAGAACGAGCCCAACTTAAGCTCAACCAAGTGATGAGAATCGTTGGAAGTTGGATGACAAAGCATGGACTATCACTTGCATTACACAAGACGGAAGTTGTAGTCCTTACAAAGAAGAGAATACAGACGATCATCATAGTGAGAGTCGGAGATGCTACAATCATGTCGAAACCTGCAGTAAAATATCTTGGAATGCTAATAGACACAAAACTGAGCTTCTACCAACAGATCAAGCAAGCGGCTGACAAGGCCGCGGGGGGCGTGGCTGCACTCAGTAGGCTAATGGCCAATGTTGGGGGCCCGTCTTCCAGCAAGCGCCGCTTGCTGATGAGCGCGGTTCAGTCGGTCTTGCTGTATGGAGCAGAGATCTGGGCCAACTCTATGGAAAAAGAAATGTACCGGATGAGGCTCGCACAGGTCCAACGAAGGGGGGCTTTGAGAGTGGCCTCGGCTTATCGCACGGTGTCGGAGCCTGCGGTTTTGGTGATCGCTGGAGTGACACCAATACACCTCCTTGCTAAGGAGCGGCGTGCTATCTTCTTAAGGAAAACTGCGTCCGACGGTGAAATAGCGCCCCAAGAAGACGAGAAAGCCCACACATTCCGCGAATGGCAGAGTCTCTGGCAGAGGGAAAGTCGAGGAAGATGGACGGCACGTCTCATCCCAGACGTGGAGCAGTGGATAACGAGGAAGCATGGCGAGGTAGATTTCTACCTGACACAGCTACTCTCGGGACACGGCTACTTTCGCCACTATCTTCATCGAATAGGAAAGGCAGAATCAGATGATTGTCTGTACTGTCCTAGAAGCAGAGACAACGCCGAACATGCTTTCTTTGTGTGTAAAAAATGGGAAAGGCAGCGAGTGATGCTAGCTCAGCAAGCAGAGAGCCAAATAACACCGGACACTATAGTAGCAGTGATGCTCCAGAGTGAGACGAATTGGAGAAGAGTGGCACAATACGTACAGAGGGTGCTAAGGACAAAGAAGGCCGATATGGACCGAGCTCAGGAGGAAATTGAGCTTGCAGCGAGCTTGAACACGCCGTGAGCACAACCCGGAACTACCCGCTTAGGCGAACAAAAATGTAATATGAGAAAGAAGAAGATGGCGATAAGGGCCACAGGAAGGATCTAGCCTGAAGTAATGTGTTAAACGGTTCCAGGCTAGTGTCCGAGGTGAGTCGATTTGGTCGACGGCAGGGGAGGGGTTTTAGTGGGTGCAAGCCCCACATACCTCTCTGCAGCGGCAGATTGAGAGATGCGCACAGGCATTTCCCCTCCCCGAAAAAAAAAAAAAAAAAAAAAAAATTATTATTATTATTATTATATCTTTTATTATAATTATTATTGTTATTATTATTATTATTATTTGTATTATTATTATTATTATAATTATTATTGTTATTATTATTATTATTATTATTATTATTATTATTATTATTATTATTATTATTATTATTATTATTATAATTATTATAATTATTATTTTTATTGTTATTATTAGTTGTAAGTTCTGTGGAGTTGGAAGTTCTGGGAGTTGGAAGTTCTGTCTCTATGGCAAAGCGTCTGATCGGCTTTAGCTTGGTAAAGCCCAGCGTGATCCATTAAATGATAAGCTTCAAGCATCTCACCGCCTCCACGTGGCGAATCCGGAAACAGTTTCTTCATCATCCGACAAGGATCTGGCTAAGATGAAAAGGCTTCATGACAACCTGGCTATCGACACGGACTACCATATGGATACAATATGGAATACACGCCTTGGGCTGACGACTGCAGTATTCGGTAACTTTAGTACGCAAGAGTGATATCTTGCTGAAATGGCTTTCCGGCTAATGCTGTCAGTCGCCTCCAGCCCGCTAAAATTGTGGCTAGTCTCCATTTAAGTTCTAAGCACGTCACCATTGAATTGGCGGTACCGGTCTTGTTGAGATTACTCCAAGTTAGCGTCCGATCCTGGCTCTGAACAGAAGCACCCATAAGGACTCCTGTCAACCCTCGCGTGGCCTCCCTGTTGGCGTTATTGCCATCACAGACAACTACGAGGATCAATAGAAGACGGTTCTTTCGTGTAAGGATAGCGGACTGGAGCGGGGACCCATACAGAATGAGCAATCAACAACAACTACAAACGGAGGGAGGAGAATTTTTTAGGAGGAGCGGCCTAATGACCAGGTCCCCAATGCAAAATGGAGATACAACAGTGCCAAAACCAACAGAGACCCACAGCAACTGAGAGTAAGCTGAGTGAACCAACACCCGACAAAGTGCCAACTTACTTAGAGTCGTCGTCTACTAGTCTGACAACACCGAGTCTGCCCCAGCATAGGGCACACGTAAACAGCTCTCCATGGCAAGAGCTGTCTTACAAGATGCGCGCTTTAGAGGAGGAAGCTATAGTTCCGTGCAAGTTTGTACTCCGAAAGATGAAGCACGCAATGACAAAACAGAGAAATATAAGTATGGACGTCAAAGACGGTGTTTGAGAGTTGGGTGAGCCTTTTGACGTAATCGCGAGTTATAGGAAAAGTTGGGAATCCGCTGAAAAAGGAAAAGCAGAAGAAACCAACAGAATAGCTATAGCAAGACGAAATAACCATACTCCTGTTTCGTCTATCCCAAAAAGAATAGCTTCCAGTCCAGTGGCGCCCGACTCAGCGAAAAAAGTCAGAAGCAAGGAGCCAGACGAATTTCAAACAGTGGTAAACAAAAGAAACAGACAAAAATCTGAAAAAACAAAGAGACTAAAGGTCAGATAAAAAAGGGCAATGTAGGAAACAAAGTAAATCCTATAAAAACATGAATAAGGACGCGGCCGGACGTGGTGCTAGTAAGACCAGCAGAGGGTAAAAGCTTTGCGGATGTGCTAAAAGAGCTAAGAACGGGAATGAAACCAGGAGAGGCGGAGATCCGATCAGTCAGAAAGACAAAGTCTGGAGCTATGCTACTGGAAGTGGCCAAAGGAAGCGAAGCCAAAACGCTGCGCAACTGCATCAGAGACACGCTAAAGGAAAACGCAGCAGTGAATCTTAGACGAACAAGAGGTGCTAGCTGCTATCAAAATTATGTAGGAAGCCCCTGTGATATCCAAATCCACTTGACAAAGATAAACAGCATGGAACAAAAGCGAGCTTCTGTCACGCTGAGCACAGAGGACGAGAGTTAAAATAGGATGGACCCGATGCCGAGTTAAGCGGTGTGTTAATACTCCGCGATGCTACAGATGCTTCAGCACAGGACACCTGCAAATGCATTGCAAGGGTCCAGACTGCAAAGAGTTATGCATTAAATGCGGAGAGAAAGGCCACAAAATGACGAGCTGCACAAAGCCGCCTAGATGCGTTCTTTGCGCACATAAAAACTTTGACGAAGTAAATCATCTCCCAGGGACGAGTATCTGCGCTGCCAGTACTGGTATGACAAAAACATTATAGTCCTCCAAGGAAACCTACAATGAAAAAAAACAGCAGATGACCAACTATCCCAAATTGTCCTTAAGCAGAAAGCAGACCTGGTGATAATAAACGAGCAGTACAAGGCTAAGCAAACTGGCACATGGCTAGAAGACGAAACAATGAGGACGGCAATATGGACTCGAGACAGAAGTGACACCACAATCCTGAATAAAGGGCTAGGAAGGGGCCACGTCTACATTCCATTCAAGGACTTTACTATAATTAGCTGCTATTTGACACCAAGTGCCAACATTCAAACATTCCAAGAAAAATTAGACGACATCGAGCATACAGCACTACAGCAAACGGGAAAAACAAACTCCTCTGCTCTGGAGTGGGGAATGCCTGCAACCAACTCCAGAGGTCAGAGAGTCCTAGACAAGGCCGCAAGACTCGGTCTCGTTGTTGAAAACGTAGGATCGACAACTACCTTTAGGCGATTTTGAAATACAGGCACAATCCCTGACGTAACTATGGTGTCAGAATTGTGGGCACATAAGATAACAGGGTGGAAAGTTCTGGACATTTGCAATGGAAGCAACCATGAGTACATAACCTACTCCATAAGTTACACAAGGACGGCAAATGTCCCAGCCAGGCCCATACGCCGAAGGTGGAACGTAAACCGCCTTGATAAATAAAAATTTATTGATGAAATTGACAGGAGGGACAATGAAGAGCTTTATTTAGAAAGCGCCAACAACGTAGTCCACAGAACAATGAAGAAAATACGAACAGCATGCGATGCAGCAATGCCAAAAACAGGAAATCCACGTAGACCAGGACAGAAAGTATACTGGTGGACGGATGAAAAAATAACTCTGAGGGAGACCTGCATAAGGAGAAGACGACTTCTTACTAGGGCTAGGCGGAGAGGCGACTTTATCACACAGGATGAGCAGTACAGAAAAGCGAAATAAAAAATTAAACACAGCTATCAAGAAGATCGAGCGTGAAAAATGGAAATCTCTCTGTGACGACATAAACAATAACCCTTGGGGCCTGGAATACACAATTGTCATGAAGAAGCTCGGATCGAAAAGTGCAATACCAAACCTGGAGGAAGATCAGATGGACGATATAGTCCGTGCTCTGTTTCCGTCTGACCAACTTAAGCCAACCAGCACACCAGACCGAAGGACCGAAGAAAGCGGCGAACCATTCTCCCAAGAAGAACTCGTTAAGGCTGCAAGAAGTCTAAAAAACAGGAAAGCTCCAGGTCCGGACAACATTCCTTCAGAAGTCCTTAAGATAATAGCTGAGTGCAGACCCAACATACTGCTAAAAATGTATAACGCATGCCTTCAAAACGGAATTTTTCCCGATCAGTGAAAAATTCAACCACTGTTCTTAATAAGCAAACGAAAAGGCGATCCTACAAAACCATCCGCATATAGACCTTTATGTATGCTAGACACAGCAGGGAAGCTATTGGAAAAGCTAATCAAACCCCGATTAGTGGATGCCATAGAAAGAAATGGCGGTCTGTCCCCAAGACAGTATGGGCTTAGACGCGGGCGATCAACGATTGGGGCTGTAGCAGAGGTTGCAAACGCTGCCCTCAAAAGCAGACAGGGCAACCACTTCTCACGACCCATTGTGCTGCTGGCGACGTTGGACATTAAAAACGCCTTTAACAGTGTTAAATGGAACAACATACTTGACGCATTAAAGAGACGGTTTCGGGTACCTGCATATCTCTTGCAGCTGATAGGCCGTTACTTAAATAACCGAAAACTAATATACACGTTCTCTGCCGGACAAAAGTGTATAGAGATTACGTCAGGCGCAGCGCAGGGCTCCATACTCGGCCCAGAGTTGTGGAACATAAGCTATGACAAAATCCTTCTCATAGAATTGCCAGAGGATACATTCCTGGTAGCATACGCTGACGACATTGTGGCGGTTATCACGGCACGCAATGCAGAGTACGTGCAAAGAAAACTAAGGCAGGTAATGATACTGGTCAAAGACTGGTTAGATTTACACGGCTTAAAACCAGCACTGGAAAAGACGGAGCTAATTATGATAACCGGACGACAGATACCACTGGAGATAAATATGAGAGTCGGAGGAAGCATTATGAAGACGCTGAAAGTAATCAAGTACCTAGGAATAAGGCTTGACCCAAAGGTGACTTTTAAAGCGCAGATCCAATACGCAAAAGCGAGGGCAGTAGAGGCTACAAAATCACTCAGCAGACTTATGGCAAATGTTGGCGGCCCGAACCAATCTAAGCGTAAACTTCTAATGGAGATCTACAACGCCATCCTCTTATATGGATGCGAGATATGGGCAGATACGCTTAAAGTTAAATGCAAGATGAAACTCCAACAGGCGGTTCAGAGAACAGCCGCGCTAAGAATAACAAGCGCATACCGAACTGTATCAGGCGCAGCATCGCTTGCTGTTGCGGGCTTGATACCAATCGACCTCCAAGCAAGGGAACGTAAAAAAAATCTATGAGCTTAGACAAAAAAGGGAAACCACCACACAAAACTTTATTACATGTAAGCAAGAGACGATCGCCTTATGGCAGGAAAGATGGACAAATGATGATATGGAAGATGGACAGCAAGACTTTTGCCATGTATTGAAGACTGGACTTTAACAAAACATGGAGACGTAGACTACTACGTCACACAAATGATGACGGGACATGGCTACTTTAGTGCTTTCTTAAATTCAATAGGAAAGAGCACGGAAGCTAGCTGTGTATATGGAGATGCAGAAATCGACAATGTGGAACATACAATCTTCCACTGCGAGCGTTCAGAGATGAAAGGCGACAATTCGAGCACACAACAGGCCCTCTCACACCGGAGAACATCGTAGCTAAGATGATAGATAGCGAGGATTCGTGGAGAAAAGTATCTATCTTCATTGGCGACATTTTGAGACGCAAAAAGAAAGACTTAGAGGAGAGGATGTAAAATAATCTGGACTCACAAAAAAGCACGAAAAAGACCGAGATGAGAGGTCGGAATTTGGTATCTGGACGCAAATAAGCGCTTATTGCGTAAAGGGTCCCACTTGGATCATCTTACAATAAGTTCTAACCAGCTGATTGCATTGTTCGAATTGCGCGCACGTGTACAAGTCGAGTAAAAAATTTTATAAAACAAGCATGGGCGAGGAGACAACGGCACGATTTATTGAAGTGGTGCAAAGTAATGAATGCTTAGGGAGTGTCACGTCCAAAGCGTATAAAAATAAACTGCTGCGGGATGATTTGTGGAAGTCCATAGGAGTGGACTTCAAAATGTTTGTAATTGTAGTTCGTTCGGTTGTGACAATATTTCATTACCGTGTATTTTAAAGGGGATGAAGCGTACAGCCACTTTCGCAAACTGCGTGAAAAGAATAGGCGGGAGAAGGAGAAAGTCCACAGCAAAAGTGGCGCTGCTGCAAGTAGGCCATCCAACTGGATTTTTTTGAAGAATTTAGAGTTCCTCGACGAAGGGTACAAGCGACGCAAGTAAGCACTGCCTTTGATTTGTAATGATTATTGATTTATTAATTATACTATTTCATTTCCAGGGTAAGCAATTCGCCTGCATGGGGCAGTTCGACTGCGAATGAGGTCTTTTGGTTGCAGGATGAGGATTTGGAGTTTCTGTCGGAGCCGCAATCGCGGCAGCTTGAATCGCAGCAGCTTGAATCGCCGCAGCAAGCAACAACGCCGCGATCATTGTCGCGATCGCGTTCAAAGACACCAGGAATGCTAGATGGCATTGTGGAGGCAATAAATGCCAATACCGCCAAAATGATGGGTGGACTGCAAACCGAGTCTCCAATCGATGACGCGCTAACATTCGCTAAAGCGACATACCTCGAATTGGAGAAGGCTGAGGCGACGGAATTCGAAAAGAAAATAATGGAACTCTCAATGGAATATAGATATCGCAAATAAAAAACAAATAAGATGTATTAAAATGTATTTATATTTTTTATTAAGCACTTGTTTTTCGTTGATAAATAATTTGTCATGACATCGCGTAAATTTTGTGATTCATGCGTTGCTCTGAGCTGCGCTTCTGATTGTAAATTGCTCCATCTTCCCTGGTTGATTTCATTTTCAGCTTGTTGCGTTGAAGAGGTTTTTGTTTTTCTTATGAAGTTGTGCAACACAACAGCACTGTTGACAATTGATATTGCCAGATCCGGGTCTGCACAAATGAAGGGATGGAAAATCCGAATTTTGATACTGAAATTCCAAACGTATTTTCAATAAAGCGTCGTGCCTTTGACAGGGTTGTACTGAAAATACGTTTATCTTCCGACAAACCACGCCCACCATATGGTCTCAGTAAATGGCACTTTAGCGGAAACGCCTCATCGACGACAAAAAAATATGGAAAAATTGTTTCACTATTGGGCAATGCACTGGCAGCTCATTGTTCAGCAACATTTTTCCCCAGTCCGAGCGACGCAAGATTCCACCTTAACATTAAAGTTAAATTAATAATATTTTCATTCAAAATAACAAAAATTAGCATACCATCTGACTCAGAACCATATGCACCAACGTTGACGACAGTGAAATTGTAATTGCTATCGCAAGCAGCCAGCAAAACAATTGAAATGGTTTTTTTATAGTTAAAATATAAACTTCCACTATTTGCAGGTGCTTGGATAGCAGAATACTTCCCATCTAATGCGCCTATACAATTGGGCAGTCCAGTGCAGCTATAAAACTCTTCCGCAATTTGTATTAGGTCCGAGTTAGTAATCTAGTAATAAAAATTTGATTTTATGTGTATGCAGAATTTTCAAATAAAATCTTATATTTACCTTAATGTTATCATAAGCCTATCTCGCTCTGAAATTGGCTTTCTAATAGAAAACTTGGCCAAATCTGATCACACAAGTGATAGAAAATCATCGAATTGTTCTATATTCATCCGAGTGAAATTGTAAAACGTTTCGCTGTCATGCAACAGCACTTGACAAAGAGTTGGCCCAAGCCCAAGACTATCCCGCTGCAACAAATGGTCTCGCGCCCAACACCTTCGAGCACGTCTCTTCGGCTTCTCCTCCTCAACTACAACAGCAGCAGCAGCAAGAGCTGCATTCATAATCATTGAATGAAAAGCTAGTAAAATTACTTGTTTGTTCTTCATTTTGGTTAACTTTATAAATTCTTGACTCACATAAGACAAACATCAGCTTTTCATAGACAGCTGTTTTACAATTTTGAAATTCGAACATGTTGTTCACGCTGACATTGTAAACTATCAGCGTGCATTTCAGATTTTTAAAAGCTTCAATCCAAGCTAAGCTGACATTTTAAACCCACCCTAAAGCATTTTCCTCTCCCAGACCAAAAAAAAAAAAAGCAAATTTTATTATTATTATTATTATTATTTTTATTATTATTATTATTATTATTATTATTATTTTTATTATTATTATTATTATTATTATTATTATTATTATTATTATTATTATTATTATTATTATTATTATTATTATTATTATTCTTATTCTTATTCTTATTCTTATTTTTATTCTTATTATTATTATTATTATTATTATTATTATTATTATTATTATTATTATTATTATTATTATTATTACTATTATTATAATTATAATTAATATTAATATTATTATTCAATTCCCCCCGCGGGACTGCCACCTTGATATGGTGGGGGGGGGGGCCCGAACCTAAGCACACCAAGCCAGGCGTGCTGCTGGGTCACTAAGTGCAATCCTAAGGAAAGGAACCCTGAAATAAAACCAAAAATGAGTGTTGAGCGAAGAAAAAAACTAACGGTTTCGGGGGTGTGGATCCCCAGTACTGGCGGCCGTCCGGGGTGTTCGAGCAGGTCCCGGGTCGTCGAGATCTTGCGAACGCGAAGCATCGGAGGTGGACCACTTGGCCTGCGTTGCTACTAGAGATAAAAGTGCGAAGGACGTGCCAACAGCGGAAGCGGTTAGAGACCTACTTGTCGACTTGGGCCTCATAGTTCCATTTACGACTAAGGATTATGTAATGCCTACTACATCAAACGTCTCATCAGAGACGTGGAGCCGTGGATCAGAAGGAAGCATGGTGAGGTAGATTTCTACCTAACACGGCTTCTCTCGGGACACGGCTACTTTCGCCACTACCTTCACCGAATGGGAAAGTCAACATCACAAGATTGTTTGTATTGCCCCGGATGCAGAGATAACGCTGAACATACATTCTTAGTGTATCACAAATGGGAATGGCAGCGCTTGATGCTGGCTCAGCAAACAGAGAGTGAAATCACACCGGATGATATAGTGGCGGTAATGCTTCAGAGGGAGGGTAATTGGAGTCGAGTGGCACAGTACGTACAGAGGATTCTAAGGGCCAAGAAGACCGATCTGGATCGGACTTTGGGTGAGTTTGATCTTGTAATAAGTTCGAACTCGCCCTGAGCTCGGTCCGCAGTGGCCTTCTGCATCGATCGAGCTTGTAATAAGTGAAAAAAAAGTAGATGGCGTTTATGTCCACATGCAGGATCTAGCCCGAAGTAATGTGTTAAACGGTTCCGAGGTGAGTCGATTTGGTCGAAGGCAGGGGAGGGGCTTTAGTGTGTGCAAGCCCCACATACCTCACTGCAACCGCAGATTAAAAGATGCGCACAGGCATTTTCCCTCCCCGAAAAAAATGTATTACTAATATTATTATAATTATTATTATTATTATTATTATTATTATTATTATTATTATTATTATTATTATTATTATTATTATTATTATTATTAATATTATTATTATTATTATTATTATTATTATTATTATTATTATTATAAATTATTACTATTATTATTATTACTATTATTATTATTATTATTATTATTATTATTATTATTATTATTATTATTATTATTATTATAATTATTATTATTATTATTATTATTATTATTATTATCAATATTATTATTATTATTATTATTATCCCGGAACCCTAAAATAAAAACAACGATGAGTGTCGATATAGGAGGAAAAGTTACGGTGCAGGGGGTCGGATCCCCAGTACCGGCGGCCGACAGGGGTGTTCGAGCGGGCCCCGGGGCGTCGAGATCATGCAACCGCGAAGCATCGGAGGTGGACCACTTGGCCTGCGTTGCTGATATAGAGACAAGTGAGCATGAGGTGCCGCCAGCGGAAGCGCCAAACGACGAGATAAGAAAAGGGGAGGGAAATCAACCATTTCAGAGAAGTTCCAGGTTGCAGAGGACTCCACCACGAGCTATTGGAGTCACGGTTTTGCCATCAATCAATTCTGCACCCAACCCTCAAAGGATGCCCAAGCTCTTCCCAGCCCATACTAATCAGACTGGGGAGACAGCTACCACCGTTAGTAAGGATACCCCACATAATACTACGAAGACCGGAAAGCCAAATCAGTCAACGAGAGCACAGATTGCGCAAGTTCGAAGGGAGGAAGAACACCTAATGGAAAGGTGCCTTGAGGTAGTTGCCAATATGAAGGCGGCAACGAACCGGCAGAAGAATATCTCCAACGATGTTAAGCATGGCCTTGCCACCTTGGAGGAAACGTTCTCAGCTATGAAGGCCTGCAGGTCAATTTGGGACGGCCTAGTAGAAGAAGAAAAAAAGAGTATACAAAATAAAGAGGAGGAAAAAACATACACGCCAACAGAGAAACGTTTAGCTTCTAGCCCTGCGGAGCAGAATGCTGAAAAACGCACTAAGACTGTGGAAACTAACCCAGAACGTTTGGTCATCTCGAAGAGGACAAAACGGGTGCTTAAGCTGGCAGCAAAAAAGAACGCCGAGGTTCTAGCTCCCTTGGCCAAGAAAGATGTCCCTAGGAATGAACCAGCTCCCGGGAAGAAAAAGAAGGGAAGGATGAAAGCCAGGACACGAACGGAGGCGATCTTGATTCGACCCGAGGGAGGTCAGTCTTATGCCGACATACTAAAGAAGATGAAAGACAAGGTGAACCCGGAAAGCACAGGCGTCCAAATAAGGACTATCCGAGAGACCCGAACTGGGGGAGTCTTACTCGAAATTGGACCAGGCTCCAAGAACAGTGTTGCCTTTCGGCACTCAATTGCGGCGGCGCTCGGTGGACAGGCAGCTGTTTCCTCCCTGAAACCTAGGTGCTCTATGGAGATCCGGGACATCGACTGTCTAACAGAGGTGGCCGATATTAAAGCAGCCCTTAAACGGGATGTGCCCAATCTTGGGGATGTTAAGGTTGGATTCATCCCCGGAACGATGAGGGGACAAAGGATGGCGGTGGTTGAGATGGATCAGTCCGATGCATCTCACTTCCTGGAGCGTGGTAAGATCCGCATTGGCTGGGTAAGCTGCCGACTGTGGGAAAGAATAACTGTGACGCGCTGCTGCAGATGCCTTGGATATGGACATGTTGCCAAGGGGTGCAAGGGGCCCGATCGAAGCTCCATGTGCTATAAATGTGGGGCAGCTGGGCATAGAGGCAAGACGTGTAACGCGGCGGTACGCTGCTTCATCTGTGCCGACAAAGGCATAAGCGAAGACGCGATTGGACACAAACCTGGGTCCGGAAACTGCAGAACGTTTAGAGAAGCGGTCCAGAAGGCCAGAGAGAAAACGCCATGATTCGCGTTCTCCAGGCAAACATGAATAGGTGCCGAACAGCCAACGACCTACTTCACCAGTTGGCAATAGAGAAGATGACCGACCTGCTACTGCTGAGTGAGCAGTATCGGAATGCGGAGTCCACCTCTTGGTTCTCCGATAACCTCGGTACTGCAGCTATCTGGGTGCTGGATCCTGGAAAGGTTCATGTCATGGTCGAGGTGATGGATATGTCTGGGTGAGATGTGGTGCGGTGACCTTCTTTAGCTGCTATTTAACGCCTAACCAGACGATCGAAAGCTACAGAAGACAGCTGGATGGACTGGAAGATGCAGTGATGGGGTTTTCTGGACACAAGGTGGTGGCCGGAGACTTCAACGCGAAAGCCCTGGAATGGGGTATGCCCTACCCTGATGGCCGGGGTAAGCTCGTGCTGGAAATGGCTGCAAGAGCGGGGCTTATAGTTCTGAATATAGGAGACGCGACGACCTTTCGGAGGCCGGGATATGGGGAAACAATCCCAGATGTCTCGTTCGGCTCAGAGGGCCTCGGACCACTCGTCCAGGGCTGGAGGGTCATTGAGGACTACACTGGTAGTGACCACCAATACATAACATTTGATGTAAGAAACGGTGGCTCCCAGCGCAGGGAGACGCGAAGGCAATTCACTAGATGGAATCTGGCGAGGATGATGACCGAGGCTTTCCAGAGGAAAATTGATGGCGGCGCTGCATTGATGGAGGAGGTTAATCGGAATGGGGGCGTAACAGCGGAGACACTGACGGGTTCGACAATGAGTGTCATAAGGACGGCGTGTGAGGCATCCATGCCCCGCAGTAGGCCCCGACACGGTAAAAGACCTGTTTATTGGTGGACACCGGAGATAGCGGAACTGCGCAGGAGATGCCACAGGCTTCGACGTGCCGCGCAACGCGTTAGGAACCGAGTCGAAGCTAATGAAAGATCGGCTGACCATAAGGCTGCGAAAAAGGAACTGCGTCGAGCCATCAATCAGAGCAAGGCCCGTTGTTGGAGGGATTTGGTGGAAGATGTAGACAGGGATCCCTGGGGACTGGGCTACAAACTCGTGACACAGAAGCTGGGGGCTCTGAAACCTGTGGAACCCAAAGAAGCCGCGTTGATGGAGAGCATTGTTGATACTCTGTTTCCCCAGCACACGATAAGGCCGCAGAGGCATTGGGGCCAAATTGAAGAAATCCCTCTGTTTACTCTGGAAGAACTGGAGCAGGCGGTCCTCACGATGAAGGATAAAACGGCACCAGGCCCGGATGGGATACCAAGTGAGGTTCTGAAGCTAGTGTACCGACTGAACCCAGGACTCCTACTGCGCATGTATAATGCATGCTTGGTAGAGGGCGTATTCTACACAGGCTGGAAAACCGCAAGGCTGGCACTGATCAGCAAAGCAAAAGGCAATCCGGACTCTCCATCGTCCTACCGTCCGTTGTGTATGCTAGACACAGCGCGAAAGGTGATGGAAAAGCTGATGAAGTCTAGGCTAAAACAGCAATTGTAACGCCGGTGGGCTCTCGACGAGGCAGTACGGTTTAGGTCGGGCAGGTCTACGAGGGATGCGGTCTTGAGGTAGTTGCAGCGGTCAAAGAGCCGAGGACCATAACCACTTCTCTCGACGAGTGTTCTATTAGTAACTCTTGACGTAAGAATGCGTTCGACTCGGCAGTTGGACAGACATGATGGAGGCTCTGGAACACAGCTTCGGAGTGCCGGCGTACTTGCTCCGTATGATCGACTCTACCTTCGGATCGAGGACTCCTCTACGAGACCAAAGAGGGAGTTAAGAGAAAGGCGATCACATCGAAGGCGGCTCAGGGATCTATCCTAGGACCGGATCTATGGAACGCCACCTACGACGGACTACTGAGAGAGGAAATGCCAGAGGAGTCTTGCCTTATTGGGTATGCTGACGACGTTGCTGCACTGGTTGCAGCGCAGGATCAAGAACGAGCCCAACTTAAGCTCAACCAAGTGATGAGAATTGTTGGAAGTTGGATGACAAAGCATGGACTATCACTTGCATTACACAAGACGGAAGTTGTAGTCCTTACAAAGAAGAGAATACAGACGTTCATCCCAGTGAGAGTCGGAGATGCTACAATCATGTCGAAACCTGCAGTAAAATATCTTGGAATGCTAATAGACACAAAACTGAGCTTCTACCAACAGATCAAGCAAGCGGCTGACAAGGCCGCGGGGGGCGTGGCTGCACTCAGTAGGCTAATGGCCAATGTTGGGGGCCCGTCTTCCAGCAAGCGCCGCTTGCTGATGAGCGCGGTTCAGTCGGTCTTGCTGTATGGAGCAGAGATCTGGGCCAACTCTATGGAAAAAGAAATGTACCGGATGAGGCTCGCACAGGTCCAACGAAGAGGGGCTTTGAGAGTGGCCTCGGCTTATCGCACGGTGTCGGAGCCTGCGGTTTTGGTGATCGCTGGAGTGACACCAATACACCTCCTTGCTAAGGAGCGGCGTGCTATCTTCTTAAGGAAAACTGCGTCCGACGGTGAAATAGCGCCCCAAGAAGACGAGAAAGCCCGCACAATCCGCGAATGGCAGAGTCTCTGGCAGAGGGAAAGTCGAGGAAGATGGACGGCACGTCTCATCCCAGACGTGGAGCAGTGGATAACGAGGAAGCATGGCGAGGTAGATTTCTACCTGACACAGCTACTCTCGGGACACGGCTACTTTCGCCACTATCTTCATCGAATAGGAAAGGCAGAATCAGATGATTGTCTGTACTGTCCTAGAAGCAGAGACAACGCCGAACATGCTTTCTTTGTGTGTAAAAAATGGGAAAGGCAGCGAGTGATGCTAGCTCAGCAAGCAGAGAGCCAAATAACACCGGACACTATAGTAGCAGTGATGCTCCAGAGTGAGACGAATTGGAGAAGAGTGGCACAATACGTACAGAGGGTGCTAAGGACAAAGAAGGCCGATATGGACCGAGCTCAGGAGGAAATTGAGCTTGCAGCGAGCTTGAACACGCCGTGAGCAAAACCCGGAACTACCCGCTTAGGCGAACAAAAATGTAATATGAGAAAGAAGAAGATGGCGATAAGGGCCACAGGAAGGATCTAGCCTGAAGTAATATGTTAAACGGTTCCAGGCTAGTGTCCGAGGTGAGTCGATTTGGTCGACGGCAGGGGAGGGGTTTTAGTGGGTGCAAGCCCCACATACCTCTCTGCAGCGGCAGATTGAGAGATGCGCACAGGCATTTCCCCTCCCCGAAAAAAAAAAAAAAACAAAAAACAAAAAAAAAATCCCGGAAAGACCAAAAAGTGATAATTCTGCAAGCAAACCTACACAGAAGCCGGACAGCAGATGCTCTGCTATCCCAAATAGTCCTCGAACAGCAAGCAGATTTAGTTATAATCAGCGAGCAGTACAGGAACAAATCAAATGGATGCTGGCTAGAAGACGAATCGAAGACGGCCGCAATATGGTTCCCGGGCACAAGCAAGGCTGTTGTTCACAACTCAACGAAAGGAAGATGCTTCGTTCATGCACGCATAGAGAAGTACAACATAATGAGCTGTTACCTAACGCCAAACGATGACATCAACACTTTCAAAGAGAAACTAAATGACATCGAGGACGCGGCGTTGCAAATGAACGGAAACCTTATCATAGCAGGTGATTTTAACTCAAGAGCAGAAGAGTGGGGCATGCCCTCGACAAACTCAAGGTTGTCGATATGGCGGCAAGATTGGGACTTGTGGTCGCAAACGTCGGCTCAGCACCGACATTCAGACGGCCAGGAACCATTGGTACAATCCCGGATATAACGCTCGTCTCAGAAGGACTCGCAGGCCAAATCATAGACTGGAAGGTCTTAGATACCTACAATGGAAGCGATCATGAGTACATCTCGTTCGAACTCAAAGAAACGCGACCACCCGACGTCAATAAAACAACTGGGAGACGCAGATGGAATGTAAATCGGCTCAACAAGACGATCCTTATCCATGAAATAGACCGGCAAGCAAGGGTAGAACGCGAGGGAGACATCGTCAACAAAACCATGACGATAATAAGAAAAGCCTGCGATGCCGCAATGCCTAGAACAGGCAACCCACACAGAGCAGGAAAAGAGGTCTATTGGTGGACGGATGAAAAAAAAGCACTCAGGGAGACATGCATTAAGAATAGGCGCAAGCTTACCAGGGCAAGACGGAGAGGAAATTTCGCGATACAGGAAGCCCAGTTTAAGATATCCAAGAAAAACCTTAGCATTGCCATTCGCAACAGCAAAAAGGAAAAATGGAAAGCACTATGCGATGACGTGAACATCGACCCTTGGGGGCTGGGATACAAAATCGTGATGAAAAAACTACGAAAGAGGAGTGCTACGCCAGACATTGAGGAAGAACAGATGGACAACATAGTCAAAACACTGTTTCCCACGCATGTCCCAAGACCCGCCAGGACAACACGTCGTACGACGGAAGCGCAAATAGAGCTTTTCACCAACGAGGAACTGACGAGGGCAGCTTACAGCCTAAAGAATAAGAAAGCCCCAGGACCCGATAACATCCATTCGGAAGTTCTGAAAGTTATTGCAGAAAGTCGGCCAAATGTACTGCTCGACATGTACAACGCGTGTATACTTAATGGGAGCTTTCACGATACCTGGAAAGTACAGCGACTAGTACTGATAGGGAAAGGAAAAGGAGACCCTACGACGCCATCCGCATACCGCCCTCTTTGCATGCTAGACACAGCAGGGAAACTCTTAGAAAAGATGATTAAGCCCCGATTAGCAGTGGTAGTAGAACGTGCTGGAGGTCTCTCTCGCAGGCAGTACGGCTTTAGACCAGGCAGGTCTACAATAGGAGCTATCCAAGAGGTGGTGAATGAGGCGCTCAAGACAAAACGAGGAAACCACTACTCGAGACCCATAACCCTGTTAGCAACGCTGGATGTAAAAAACGCGTTCAACAGCGTCAGATGGACAGATATGTTGGCAGCACTTCCATTCTTGGGCCGGAACTCTGGAACATAAGCTATGATGAAATCCTCCGCATAGAAATGCCTGAAGACACTTTTCTAGTGGGGTACGCAGACGACATAGTAGCAGTGATCACGGCGCGGAACACAGAATACGCACAGAGGCTACTTACTCGGGTGATGGTACGAGTCAAGGACTGGCTGGACGCACACGGTTTGCAGCTAGCGACTGAAAAAACAGAGCTGATTGTAATAGCCGGTAGAAGAATCCCTCTAGAAGTGGAAGTGGAGTCAACGACAGTCATATAAGGACACAAAAGGTGATCAAATATCTGGGCGTTAGACTAGATACCAAATTGACATTCGAGCCACATCTTCAGTACGTTAAAAAAAGAACAGCCGAGGCAACGAGAAACCTCAGCAGGCTCATGGCAAATATCGGCGGACCAACTCAAGCAAGGAGAAAACTCTTGATGGAGATCAACAACTCCATTCTGCTATATGGAAGCGAAATCTGGGCAGAGACTTTGGAAACCAAAAGTAGGCTGAAGCCACTACTCGCTATTCAGAGAACGAGCGCACTGAGGATAAACAGAGCATACAGAACGGTGTCCGGCGCTGTCGCACTAGCCATCGCAGGCGTGATACCGATAGACCTCTTAGCTAAGGAACGAAAGACAATCTACGAGCTACGACAACTAGGACAATATTCTAGGCAAACCGCAGACACATGTAGACAGGCAACGTTAGCATTATGGCAAGAAAGATGGGCAGGCGACAGCACAGGAAGATGGACAGCCAGGCTCATACCTAACCTTAAGGCATGGGTCGAACGTCAGAATGGGGACGTAGATTACTACATCACCCAAGTGCTTACAGGACATGGATATTTTAGTGCCTTTCTACACAAGATAGAGAAAAGCGCAGTAGCCAGCTGCGTGTATGGCGACGCCGAGATCGACAATGCTGAGCACACAATTTTTCACTGTGTGCGTTTCACATTAGAAAGAAGACGACTTATACAAGCGATCGGTCAAATAACACCGGACAGCCTTGTGTCAAAGATGATCATCAGAGACGACAACTGGAAGAAAGTAGCGGCCTTCATCAGTCAAATCTTAAGAAGCAAGAAAAAAGACCTAGATGAGAGTTCGTAAAAGGGGGTCTGGACGCAGATAAGAGCTTAGTGCTTAGATGTCTCATCTAATAACTAAGGCTCATGCTTCTATAAGAAAACGGCGCTTGGCGCATAAAGGCCCCACTTCGAAGTATTGCGAAAGCGTTTCCGAAGTGGAGAAAGGCCTAACGGGGAGGGGTTGTTTAGTGGGTATTCTACTATGTAGCGAGCCCCACACTCCCTAACTAAGACGTTAGTTGGAAGTGCGTAAATGCATTTTCCCCTCCCAGCCCAAAAAAAAAAAAAAAAAAAAAATAAATAAATAAAAAAAATTTTTATTATTAATATAATTATAACTATTATTATTATTATTATTATTATTATTAATTATTACTATTATTATTATTATTAATTATTATTATTATTATTATTATTATTATTACTATTATATTATTATTATTAATATTATTATTATTATTATTAGTATTATTATTATTATTATTTTTATTATTATTATTATTTTTATTATTATTATTATTATTACTATAATTATATTATTATTATTATTAATATTATTATTATTATTATAATTAGTATTATTATTATTATTATTATTATTATTATTATTATTATTATTATTATTATTATTATTATTATTATTATTATTATTAATATTATTATTATTATTATTATTATTATTATTCCCCCCCCCCCTTCCGCGGACTGCCACCTTCTCGAGGTGGGGGGGCCTGAACCTAAGCACGTCAAACCAGGCAATTTTTTGTGTCACTAAGAGCAGTCCTAAGGGAAGGAACCCTAAAATAAAATCCAGGGGAAGGAACCCTGATATCAAACCAAATATGAGTGTTTAGGAATTATTTAAAGTAACGGTGCAGGGGGTCAGATCCCCAGCACCGGCGGCCATCAGGGTGTTCGAGTGGGCCCCGGGGCGTCGAGATCATACAACCGCGAAGCAACGCAGGTGGACCACTTGGCCAGCGTTGATGATAAAGAGACAAGTGAGCAAGATGTGCTGACTGCGGAGACTTGAAATGCTGAGTCTGGAATGGGAGAGGGAAATCAAGATTTCAAAGGAGCTCTAAAATTCAGAGGACTCGATATATTTCTTCAAAAAATGTGGAAAATAATGTGGCCGTTGCAGTTGCCGAATTGCTGACTGAGCAGGCAGCCACCACCGTGGGTGAGGATACCCCATCAAGTATTGTGACGACCGGAGAGCCAAATCTGGCTACGAGAGCACAGATCGTACAGGTCCGAAGAGAGAAAGAACTTCTAATGGCAAAGTGCCTTGAGGTTGTTGCCAAGATGAAGGCGGCAACGAATCGGCAAAAGAACATCTCTAATGATGTTAAGCATGACCTTGCCACCTTGGAGGAAACCTTTTCAGCCAAGAAGGCCTGCAGAGCAATTTGGAACGGCCTAGAGGAAGATGGAAAAAATAAGATACAAAAAAAAGAGCAGGAAACAACATATACGCCAACGGAGAAACGTTAAGCATCCAGCCCTGCGGAGCAGAATCCTAAAACACGCACTAAGACGGTGGATTAAGAATCCAATTCAGAACGTTTGGTCATTTCGAAGAGGACTAAACTAAGGCTTAAGTTGGTTGCAAGAAAGAACGCAGAGGAACTAACGCTTTTGCCAAAAAACGATGTCCCCAGAAAGGAAACAGCTCTTGGGAAGAAAAAAAAGGGAAGGATTAAAGCCAGAACAAGAACGGAGACGATCTTGATTCGTCCCGAGGGAGGTCGGTCCTATGCCGAGATAAAGTGAAACCAGAAAGCTCGGGTGTCAAAGTAAGGACCATCCGTGAGACCCGAACTGGGGGTGTCCTACTGGAAATAGCACCTGGCTCGGAGAACAGTGTTGCCTTTCGGCAATCAATTACGGTAGCGCTGGGGGAACAAGCAACTGTTTCCTCTTTGAAACCCAAGTGCTCGATGGAGATCCTGGACATCGACTGTCTCGCAGAGGTGGCCGACATAAAAGCAGCCCTTAAGCGGGATGTGTCCAATCTTGGAAATTTTAAGGTCGGATTCATCCCCGGAACGATGAGAGGACAAAGATTGGCGGTGGCTGAGATGGATCAGTGCGATGCATCTTACTTCTTGGAGCGCGGTAAGATCCGCATTGGCTGGGTAAGTTGCCGAATACGGGAAAAAATTTCTGTAACGCGCTGTTTCAGATGTCTTGGATATGGACATGTAGCCAAGGGGTGTAAGGGGCCTAATCGAAGCTCCATGTGCTATAAATTTGGAGCAGCTGGACATAGAGCGCAGACGTGTGGAACGGCGGCACGCTGCTTCATATGTGCCGACAAGGAACTAAACGAAGAGGGACTTGGACACAGACCAGGATCCGGAAACTGCAACGCGTTCAAGGAAGTGCTCAAGAAGGTCAGAGATAAAATGCAATGATTCGTGTCCTCCAGGCAAACACGAATAGGTGCCGAACAGCCAACGATTTACTTCATCAGTTGGCAAAAGAGAAGGGAGCTGACCTGCTTATGCTAAGCGAGCAGTACCGAAATAAGGAGTCCACCTCTTGGTACTATGATAACCTAGGTACGGCAGCTATCTGCGTGCTGGATCCCGGAAAGGTTCAAGTCTCCGGTCACGGTCGAGAGAATGGACATGTCTGGGTGAGATGTGGAGCGGTGACCTTCTTTAGCTGCTATTTGACGCCCAATCATACGATCCGAAGCTACAGAGGCAAGCTGGACGGACTGGAAGATGCAGTGATGCCAGAGATTTTAACGCGAAAGCTCTGGAATGGGGTATGTCCTACCCCGACTGACGGGGTAAGCTCGTGCTGGAGATGACAGCGAGAGTTGGACTCATGGTGCAGAACATAGGAGATGTGTCTACCTTGCAGAGACCGGGATATGGAAAAACAATACCTCATGTCTCATTCGGCTGAGAGGGCCATGGACAACTCGTTGAAGGTTGGACGGTCAAAAACGGTTGCTCACAGCACAAGGATACAAGAAGGCAGCTCACCAGAAGGAATCTGACTAGGATGATGACCAAGACCTTCCAGAGGAAGCTTGAGGAGGGCGCTGCATTGGTAAAGGAGGAATATCAGAATGGTGGCTTAACAGCGGTGATACTGGCGGCTTCAACAATGAGCGTCATCAGGACGGCTTGTGAAGCTTCTTTGCCCCGCAGTAGGATCCGTCACGACCAGTTTATTGGTAGAGACCGGAGAAGGCGGACCTGCCACTGGCTTCGTCTTGCTGTGCAACGAGCGAGTAACCGTGTCGAAGCTAACGAAAGATCGGCCGAGTAAAAGGCTGCGAAAAAAGTAAACGTCGTCGAGCTATCAATCAGAGCAAGGCCCGTTGTTGGTACTACTACATCAAACGTTGAGACAGGAAAAGGAGAGGGACATCGACCCTTTCAGAGGAGCTCTAGGGAGCAGAAGACTCCACCTCGATTCCAGGTGGTTCCTGAAAAGGGCAGGGGAGAGGATATGGCCGATGGAGTCGCTGTTTTGATCAAATCAAAAGCAAAATCTTTCTATGAAAGCACAGATTGTGCAGGTCCGAGGAGGTCTTGAGGAGGAAGAAAAGAGAATAACAAAAAGTGAGAGGGAGAACGGAACGGATATGCCAGCCGAGAAACGGTCAGCTTCCAGCCCCGCGGAGCAGAATTTCAAAAAACGCACACAGACGGTGGACTCCAATCCCGAACATGTGGTCATCTCGAAGAGGACCAAAAGGGTGCTAAAGCTGGTAGAAAAACAGAAGGCTGAGGAACTAGTGCCTTTGGCAAAGAAAGGTGTTCCTAGAAAGAAACAAGCTCCCGGGAGAAAAAAGAAGAAAAGAAATAAAGCCAGGCACAAACGGAGGCGATCTTCATTCGACCCGAAGGAGGCCGGTCTTATGCCGATATCCTTTAGGAGATGAAATGTAAGGTGAACCCGGAAAGCTCAGGAGTCCAAGTAAGGACCATCCGGGAGACCCAAACTGGGGGTGTCCTCCTAGAAATTGGATCTGGCTCCAAGAACACTGGATATGTCTGGGTGAGGTTTGGGACAGTGACATTCTTTAGTTCCTATCTCACTCCAAACCTGACGATCCAAAGCTACAGAGGCCAGCTTGATGGACTGGAATACGCAGTGATGGGGTCTTCTGGACACAAGGTTGTGGCCGGAGACTTCAACGGAAAAGCATTGGAATGGGGTATGCTCTACCCCGACAGCCGAGGTAAACTTGTGCTGCAGATGGTTGCGAGAGCGGGGCTTATAGTGTTGAACATGGGGAACGTGACGACCTTTCGAAGACCAGGATATGGGGAAACAATCCCTGATGTATGGTTCGCTTCAGAGGGCCTCGGGGCACTCGTTCAGGGTTAGAGGGTCATTAAGGACTACACCAGTAGTGACCACCAATACATAATATTTGATATAAGCAACGGTGGATCCCAGCGCAGGGAGACACGTATGCAATTCACTAGATGGAACCTCACGAGGATGGTGACCGAGTCTTTCCAGAGAAATAAATGCATTGATGGAGGAGGTTTACCTGAATGGGGGTGTATCAGCGGAGACATTGACGGCTTCGACCATGAGTGTCATCATGACGGCCTGTGAGGATTCTATGCTCCGCAGTAGACCCCGTCACGAGAAAAGACCTGTTTACTGGTGGAGTCCGGAGATTGCGGACCTGCGCAGGAGATGCCACAGGCTTCGTCGTACCGCGCAACGTTCAAGGAATCGAGTTGAAGCAAATGAAAGGTCTGCAGAGCATAAGGTTGCGAAAAAGGAACTACGACGAGATATCAATGAGAGCAAGGCCCGTTGTTGGAGGAAGTTGGTGGAAGATGTAGATAAGGATCCCTGGGGAATGGGCTACAAACTCGTGACCTAAAAGCTGGGTGCTCTGAAACCTGTTGAACCCAAAGAAGCCGTCCTGATGGAGAGCATAGTTGAAGCGCTGTTCCCCCAGCACCCGATAAGGCCCCAGCGTTGTTGGAGCCAAATGGAAGAAATCTCTCCGTTTACTCTGGAAGAAGTGAGGCAAGCCGTCCTCAAAATGAAGGACAAAGAAGCACCTGGCCCGGATGGGATACCGAGTGAGGTTCTGAAGTTAGTATACCACCAGAACCCAGGACTTCTACTGCACAGATATAATGCATGCTTGGTAGAGGGGTAATTCTTTACAGGCTTGAAAACCGCAAGTATGGCACTGATCAACAAAGGAAAAGGCAATCCGGAATCCCCATAGTCCTACCGCCCGTTGTGTATGCTAGACACAGCAGGAAAGGTGATGGAAAAGCTAATCAGGCTAAGGCTAACGACAGCAATCCGTAACGCCGGTGGAGCGGGTAGGTCTACGAGGGATGCGGTTTATGAAGTAGTTGCAGCTGTCAAAAGAGCCGAGGACCATAATAACTTCTCGCGTCGAGTGGTACTTCTAGTGACTCTTGACGTCAGGAATGCGTTTAACTCGGCTAGGTGGACAGATATGATGGAGGCTCTGGAGCATAGCTTTGGCGTGCCGGCGTACTTGCTCCGAACGATCAATTCCTACCTCTCGAATCGTGGAATCCCCTATGAGACCTGAGAGGGGGTACAGCGAAAGGTGGTCACATCGGGGGAGGCTCAGGGATCTATCCTAGGACTGCTGAGACTGGATATGCCAGAGGAGTCATGCCTGGTTGGGTATGCTGACAACGTGTCTGCACTGGTGGCAGCGCGTGACCTGGTTCGGGCCCAACTTTAGCATCATCATCAAGTGATGAGAACTGTCGGTAGTTGGATGGCGGAACATGGGCTGTGACTTGCGTTGAACAAGACGGAAGTGGTAGTCCTGAACAAGAAAAGAATGCCGACGATCGTCTCGGTGAAAGTTGGGGATGCTACGGTAATGTCGAAACCTGCTGTCAAATATCTTGGCATGCTTATAGACACCAAGCTGAGCTTCTTTCACCAGATCAAGCAGGCTGCTGACAAGGCGGCACGTGGCGTGACTGCACTCAGTAGGCTAATGGCCAATGTCGGGGGCCCGGCTTCCAGCAAGCGCCGCCTGCTGATGAGCACAGTTCAGTCGGTCTTGCTGAACGGAGCAGAGATATGGGCCAACTCTCTGGTAAAAGACATGTATAGGATGAGGCTCGCACAGGTAAAAGGAAGAGGGGCATTGAAAGTGGCTTCGGCTTATCGCACGGTGTCAGAGCCTGCGGTATAGGTGATTGCTGGGGTGACACCATTACACTTCCTTGTTAAGGATCGGCGTGCTATATTCTTGAGGAAATCTGCGCAGGACGGAGAAATAGCGTCCCAAGACGAGAAAGCCCGTACACTCCGCGAGTGGCAGAGTCTTTGGAAGAGGGAAAGTCGTGGAAGATGGACGGCGCGTCTCATCAGAGACGTGGAGCCGTGGATCAGAAGGAAGCATGGTGAGGTAGATTTCTACCTAACACGGCTTCTCTCGGGACACGGCTACTTTCGCCACTACCTTCACCGAATGAGAAAGTCAACATCACAAGATTGTTTGTATTGTCCCGGATGCAGAGACAACGCTGAACATACATTCTTGGTGTATCACAAATGGGAATGGCAGCGCTTGATGCTGGCTCAGCAAACAGAGAGTGAAATCACACCGGATGATATAGTGGCGGTAATGCTTCAGAGGGAGGGTAATTGGAGTCGAGTGGCACAGTACGTACAGAGGATTCTAAGGGCCAAGAAGACCGATCTGGATCGGACTTTGGGTGAGTTTGATCTTGTAATAAGTTCGAACTCGCCCTGAGCTCGGTCCGCAGTGGCCTTCTGAATCGATCGAGCTTGTAATAAGTGAAAAAAAAGTAGATGGCGTTTATGTCCACATGCAGGATCTAGCCCGAAGTAATGTGTTAAACGGTTCCGAGGTGAGTCGATTTGGTCGAAGGCAGGGGAGGGGCTTTAGTGTGTGCAAGCCCCACATACCTCACTGCAACCGCAGATTAAAAGATGCGCACAGGCATTTTCCCTCCCCGAAAAAAATGTATTACTAATATTATTATAATTATTATTATTATTATTATTATTATTATTATTATTATTATTATTATTATTATTATTATTATTATTATTATTATTATTATTATTATTATTATTATTATTATTATTATTATTATTATTATTATTATTATTATTATTATTATAAATTATTACTATTATTATTATTACTATTATTATTATTATTATTATTATTATTTTTTTTTATTATTTTTATTATTATTATTATTATTATTATTATTATTATAATTATTATTATTATTATTAATATTATTATTATTATTATTAATATTATTATTATTATTATTATTAATATAATTCTAATAATTATTATTATTATTATTATTATTATTTTTATTCCCCCCCCCCCCCCCCCCTTCCGCGGACAGCCACCTTGTCGAGGTGGGGGGGGCCTGAACCTAAGCACGTCAAACCAGGCAATTTTTTGTGTCACTAAGAGCAGTCCTAAGGGAAGGAACCCTAAAATAAAATCCAGGGGAAGGAACCCTGATATCAAACCAAATATGAGTGTTTAGGAATTATTTAAAGTAACGGTGCAGGGGGTCAGATCCCCAGCACCGGCGGCCATCAGGGTGTTCGAGTGGGCCCCGGGGCGTCGAGATCATACAACCACGAAGCAACGCAGGTGAACCACTTGGCCAGCGTTGATGATAAAGAGACAAGTGAGCAAGATGTGCTGACTGCGGAGACTTCAAATGCTGAGTCTGGAATGGGAGAGGGAAATCAAGATTTCAAAGGAGCTCTAGGATTCAGAGGACTCGATATATTTCTTCAAAAAATGTGGAAAATAATGTGGCCGTTGCAGTTGCCGAATTGCTGACTGAGCAGGCAGCCACCACCGTGGGTAAGGATACCCCATCAAGTATTGTGACGACCGGAGAGCCAAATCTGGCTACGAGAGCACAGATCGTACAGGTCCGAAGAGAGAAAGAACTTCTAATGGCAAAGTGCCTTGAGGTTGTTGCCAAGATGAAGGCGGCAACGAATCGGCAAAAGAACATCTCTAATGATGTTAAGCATGACCTTGCCACCTTGGAGGAAACCTTTTCAGCCAAGAAGGCCTGCAGAGCAATTTGGAACGGCCTAGAGGAAGATGGAAAAAATAAGATACAAAAAAAAGAGCAGGAAACAACATATACGCCAACGGAGAAACGTTAAGCATCCAGCCCTGCGGAGCAGAATCCTAAAACACGCACTAAGACGGTGGATTAAGAATCCAATTCAGAACGTTTGGTCATTTCGAAGAGGACTAAACTAAGGCTTAAGTTGGTTGCAAGAAAGAACGCAGAGGAACTAACGCTTTTGCCAAAAAACGATGTCCCCAGAAAGGAAACAGCTCTTGGGAAGAAAAAAAAGGGAAGGATTAAAGCCAGAACAAGAACGGAGACGATCTTGATTCGTCCCGAGGGAGGTCGGTCCTATGCCGAGATAAAGTGAAACCAGAAAGCTCGGGTGTCAAAGTAAGGACCATCCGTGAGACCCGAACTGGGGGTGTCCTACTGGAAATAGCACCTGGCTCGGAGAACAGTGTTGCCTTTCGGCAATCAATTACGGTAGCGCTGGGGGAACAAGCAACTGTTTCCTCTTTGAAACCCAAGTGCTCGATGGAGATCCGGGACATCGACTGTCTCGCAGAGGTGGCCGACATAAAAGCAGCCCTTAAGCGGGATGTGTCCAATCTTGGAAATTTTAAGGTCGGATTCATCCCCGGAACGATGAGAGGACAAAGATTGGCGGTGGTTGAGATGGATCAGTGCGATGCATCTTACTTCTTGGAGCGCGGTAAGATCCGCATTGGCTGGGTAAGCTGCCGAATACGGGAAAAAATTTCTGTAACGCGCTGTTTCAGATGTCTTGGATATGGACATGTAGCCAAGGGGTGTAAGGGGCCTAATCGAAGCTCCATGTGCTATAAATTTGGAGCAGCTGGACATAGAGCGCAGACGTGTGGAACGGCGGCACGCTGCTTCATATGTGCCGACAAGGAACTAAACGAAGAGGGACTTGGACACAGACCAGGATCCGGAAACTGCAACGCGTTCAAGGAAGTGCTCAAGAAGGTCAGAGATAAAATGCAATGATTCGTGTCCTCCAGGCAAACACGAATAGGTGCCGAAAAGCCAACGATTTACTTCATCAGTTGGCAAAAGAGAAGGGAGCTGACCTGCTTATGCTAAGCGAGCAGTACCGAAATAAGGAGTCCACCTCTTGGTACTATGATGACCTAGGTACGGCAGCTATCTGCGTGCTGGATCCCGGAAAGGAAATGTCTGGGTGAGATGTGGAGCGGTGACCTTCTTTAGCTGCTATTTGACGCCCAACCAGACGATCCGAAGGTACAGAGGCAAGCTGGACGGACTGGAAGATGCAGTGATGCCAGAGATTTTAACGCGAAAGCTCTGGAATGGGGTATGTCCTACCCCGACGGACGGGGTAAGCTCGTGCTGGAGATGACAGCGAGAGTTGGACTCATGGTGCAGAACATAGGAGATGTGTCTACCTTGCAGAGACCGGGATATGGAAAACAATACCTGATGTCTCATTCGGCTGAGAGGGCCATGGACCACTCGTTGAAGGTTGGACGGTCAAAAACGGTTGCTCACAGCACAAGGATACAAGAAGGCAGCTCACCAGAAGGAATCTGACTAGGATGATGACCAAGACCTTCCAGAGGAAGCTTGAGGAGGGCGCTGCATTGGTAAAGGAGGAATATCAGAATGGTGGCTTAACAGCGGTGATACTGGCGGCTTCAACAATGAGCGTCATCAGGACGGCTTGTGAAGCTTCTTTGCCCCGCAGAAGGATCCGTCACGACCAGTTTATTGGTAGAGACCGGAGAAGGCGGACCTGCCACTGGCTTTGTCTTGCTGTGCAACGAGCGAGTAACCGTGTCGAAGCTAACGAAAGATCGGCCGAACAAAAGGCTGCGAAAAAAGTACTGCGTCGAGCTATCAATCAGAGCAAGGCCCGTTGTTGGAAGGAGTTGGTAGAAGATCTGGACAGGGATCCCTCGCGACTAGGCCACAAGCTCGTGACCCTGAAGCTGGGTGCTCTGAAACCCGCCGAACCCAAAGAAGCCGTGCTGATGGAGAGCTTATTGATACTCTGTTCCCCCAGCACTCGACAAGGCCGCAGAATTATTGTAACCAAATCGGAGATTGACCCTCGTTTACACTGGAAGAACTGGAGCAGGCGAACCTCACTATAAAGGACAAAAATACACCAGGCCCGGATGGGATCGCAAGGTTGGCACTCATCAGCACAGGAAATGGCAATCCGGACTCCCAATCGTCCTACCGCCCGTTGTGTATGCTAGAAACAGCAGAAAAGGTGATGGAGAAGCTTTTATATAAAATTCAGGCTAACGTCAGCAATTCGCAACGCCGTTGGACTCTCCCCGAGGCAGTTCGGGTCCAGGATGACAGGTCTACTAGAGATGCGGTTCTTGAGGTAGTTGCAGCGGTCAAAAGGGCTGAGGACCATAGCCACTTCTCAAGACAAGTGGTCATTCTAGCACCTTTGGACGTAAAGAATGCATTTAACTAGGCTAGGTGGACAAATATGATGGAGGCTCCGGAACTCAACTTCAAGGTGCCGGAATATTTACTACGAATGGTTGATTCCTACCTTTTGGATCTCGGACTCCTCTCCGAGACCAAAGAAGGAGTGCAAAGAAAGATGATCACATCGGGGGTTGCTCAAGAATCCATCCTAGGACCGGATTTCTGGAACGCCACCTACGATGGACTGCTGAGACTGGAAATGCTGCAGGAGTCATGCCTGGTTGGGTATGCTGACGATGTTGCTGCACTCGTTGCAGCGCGCGACATGGAAGGGTTCCATACTGGATGGCAGAACACGGTCTATCACTTGCACTGCAAAAGACGGAAGTTGTAGTCTTGACGAAGAAAAGAATACCGACGATCGTCCCAGTGAAAGTCGGAGATGTTAAAATCATGTCGAAACCTGCCGTCAAGTATCTTGGCAACCTTATATGCACAAAGCTGAGCTTTTATCACCAGATCAAACAGGTGGCTGACAAGGCTGTGGGTGGCGTGACCGCGCTTAGTAGGCTGATGGCCAATGTTGGGGGCCCGTCTTCCAGCAAGCGCCACCTGCTGATGAGCGCAGTTAAATCGGTATTGCTGTATGGAGCACAGATTTAGGCCGACTCTCTGGAAAAAGAGATGTACCGGATAAGGCTCGCACAGTTCCAACGAAGAGGGGCCTTGATAAAGGCATCGGCCTATCGCACGGTGTCGGAGCCTGCGGTATTGGTAATAGCTGGAGTGACGCCAATACACCTCCTTGCTAAGGAGCGGCGTGCCATTTTTTTGAGGAGAGCGGTGCGTGACGGGGAAACGGCACCTCAAGATGAGAAAGCCACCCACATGTATGTGGATGATGTTCGAGATGGGGCCCACTCCGAAGAGCATGGGATTCTGCAGATCCGTGAACTCCGTAATGCTCTAGCCAGTTCTGGGTTTCCATTACGAAAACGGACAGCGAGTGTTAAACCCATTTTGAAAGAAATTCCAAAGGATCACTTGCTAAGAGATGACTTCCTGGAAATCGAAGAAGCCAGTGTCGCCAAGTCTTTAGGAATTAGATGGCAGGCCAACTCCGATGAATTTTTCTTCTCCCCTTCGTCGGTGATAATGAAGAAGTCTTTCTCAAAACGCGACGTCCTTTCAAGCATTGCGAAGCTGTTCGACCCTGCGGGATGGTTGGCACCTGTCATCGTGCGTGCGAAAATATTCATGCAGGAAATTAGGCTCCATGAGCAAGATTGGAATGACGTGCTGCCAGAAGAATTCAATCGCCGCTGGAGGGAGTTCAAAACATGCTACCCCATATTGGGAAAGATCCGCTTTCCAAGATGGTTACATTTCCGACCGTCTGTCAAACTGCAGTATCATGGGTTTTGTGATGCATCACAGCGTGCATACGGCGCATCGCTGTACACCCGCATCGAAACCAATAACCAGGTCTACATTCATCTCCTCACTTCAAAGACCCGAGTTGCTCCAATCAAAACTGTTTCTCTTCCAAGGCTTGAGCTATGTGGTGCAGTACTCCTTGCAGAACTGACCAATACACTCCTTCCGCAATTGACTAATGAAAAGGTCGACTGCTCTTTCTGGACAAATTCCACTATCGTCTTAGCTTGGCTGAAAAAGCCCCCCTGAACTTGGACTACCTTTGTGGGTAATAGGGTTGCAAAAATATAAGAGGCAACTGACAAGGGGACTTGGGGTCACGTACGCTCTGAGTACAATCCAGCGGACCTAGCTAGAAGGGGAGTCTCACCAAAGGAACTTCTTGAAAGTAAGTTGTGGTGGCAAGAACCAATATGGTTGACACTGTCCCAAGATCAGTGGCCTTCCTTTTCCGACTCCTCCTTAGAGACTAACTTGGAGCATCGGTCCATTAAAGCTAACGTAGCGACTAATCCCCCCTCTACCGACGTTCTTGAGCGTTTCTCCGACTTTAATAGAGCGTTACGTGCGTTAGCCTATTTGCATCGGCTTATTGTCCGCTGCCGAAAGGGGTGAGAAATCTTTCCAACCGAACTCAGCAATAAGGAGCTGTCTGAAGTTCAAGACAGGCTAATCAAGCACACTCAAAGGACACAGTTTCCGCTGGAGTCCAGCCACATAATTAACCTCAACCCATTCCTAGACCTAAATGGACTTATAAGAGCAAGAGGCAGGGTTAGAGCATCCGAAAACTTGGGCTACGATGTACGACATCCGATTTTAATCCCGTACTCGTGCTCTTTCTCGCGTCTTCTCATTTCTTTCACCCATCGTATTTCACTGCATTGGATTCCAAATATCAAGGTTCTCATTGAGGCAAAATTAAATTCCTGTAAGATTTGTGTCGTCCTCAAAAAGCGACTCCAAACCCAACTCATGGGTGATTTACCAGTCGAAAGAACCACATTTTCCAGACCCTTTACCTACACGGGTGTTGACTTTGCCATTTGACATCAAGAGCTTTACTGGCCGCACTTGTCGAATTTCCAAGGGCTAGGTCTGCGTTTTCGTTTGCTTTAGCACAAAGGCTATTCATCTGGAAGCCACAACCGATCTAGCTACAGAGAAATTCCTCGCAGCATTTGCTCGGTTTGCTGCACGACGTGGGTGTCCCCAGCAAATGTTCTCTGACAACGGTGCAACGTTTGTTGGAGCTTCAAATGTTCTTGATCGCGAATTCCTTGAGGCGACACGAAAATGTATTCTATCCAATTATAGCCAAAAAAAGCTATCATGGCGGTTCAACCCACCAAGTGCACCTCATATGGGGGGATTGTGGGAAGCTGGTGTAAAGAGCTTTAAAGCCATTTTCTACAAATCTACTTTGTCTTTCAAATACACATTCGAAGAGCTTTCCACGCTGCTCTTCAAAGTCGAAGCATGTCTTAACTCGAGACCAATGTCAGAAGATCCGACTGACTTACTCGCCCTTAGCCCTGGCCATTTTCTGATCGGAGCGCCGCTTTGGTCCGTACGCGAGCCCGAAATCAAGGAGAGAGCCATGTCCATTTTGAACAGGTGGCAGGTGGAAGGGGTATGCACGGCAGTGCTCAAGTCGCGCTGCTCTGAGTTCCAGAAGGCAGTAATTTTCCAGTTGGTGCCTACGAAAATCCGTACACCAAGCCATCCGATCGCTGAACGTTTTCGATCAAATATCAACAACGTAATGCTGGCGGATGACAACTGGCTCCAGCCGGGCATGACGCGCATGGTGCTTGGAGCTGACCTCTACTCAGAGGTAATTCTGCCCGGCGTCATTGCCAGCCAAGGAGGAGCACCGGTGCACCGTCTTCGATTGGGTGCTGTCAGGAAGCTGCAGCCGTTGATCCATTCTTTTCTTTCCATTTTTTTTTTTTTTTTATTATTGCACTACTGCAAAAGCAGGCTTAAATAAACATAAACTGCCGCTCTCACTTTCCGCTCTCAATGTATTTTTTTGTTCCACTATTTTTCATTTAGATTCTAAGCTTTTGTTCCTACGCACTTGTTCCTTTTTATTTGAAAATCAATCGCAAATATATACTTGAATGCACCAGACGTGTTTTAATTCCATCGCATACCGAATTTTTGCTACAAGTGCAAGCTGCACCTAATTTCATCAAGAAATCTACATAAAGTGAACTGACGCGCCACCCCACCACAACATTATTATTATTATTATTATTATTATTATAATTATTATTATTAGTATAAGTATTATTATTATTATTATTATTATTATTATTATTATTATTATTATTATTATTATTATTATTATTATTATTATTATTATTATTATTATTATTATTATTATTATTATTATTATTATTATTATTATTATTATTATTATCCCAGAAAGACCAAAAAGTGATAATTCTGCAAGCAAACCTACACAGAAGCCGGACAGCAGATGCTCTGCTATCCCAAATAGTCCTCGAACAGCAAGCAGATTTAGTTATAATCAGCGAGCAGTACAGGAACAAATCAAATGGATGCTGGCTAGAAGACGAATCGAAGACGGCCGCAATATGGTTCCCGGGCACAAGCAAGGCTGTTGTTCACAACTCAACGAAAGGAAGATGCTTCGTTCATGCACGCATAGAGAAGTACAACATAATGAGCTGTTACCTAACGCCAAACGATGACATCAACACTTTCAAAGAGAAACTAAATGACATCGAGGACGCGGCGTTGCAAATGAACGGAAACCTTATCATAGCAGGTGATTTTAACTCAAGAGCAGAAGAGTGGGGCATGCCCTCGACAAACTCAAGAGGCCGTAAGGTTGTCGATATAGCGGCAAGATTGGGACTTGTGGTCGCAAACGTCGGCTCAGCACTGACATTCAGACGGCCAGGAACAATTGGTACAATCCCGGATATAACGCTCGTCTCAGAAGGACTCGCAGGCCAAATCATAGACTGGAAGGTCTTAGATACCTACAATGGAAGCGATCATGAGTACATCTCGTTCGAACTCAAAGAAACGCGACCACCCGACGTCAATAAAACAACTGGGAGACGCAGATGGAATGTAAATCGGCTCAACAGGACGATCCTTATCCACGAAATAGACCGGCAAGCAAGGGTAGAACGTGAGGGAGACATCGTCAACAAAACCATGACGATACTAAGAAAAGCCTGCGATGCCGCAATGCCTAGAACAGGCAACCCACACAGAGCAGGAAAAGAGGTCTATTGGTGGACGGATGAAATAAAAGCACTCAGGGAGACATGCATTAAGAATAGGCGCAAGCTTACCAGGGCAAGACGGAGAGGAAATTTCGCGATACAGGAAGCCCAGTTTAAGATATCCAAGAAAAACCTTAGCATTGCCATTCGCAACAGCAAAAAGGAAAAATGGAAAGCACTATGCGATGACGTGAACATCGACCCTTGGGGGCTGGGATACAAAATCGTGATGAAAAAACTACGAAAGAGGAGAGCTACGCCAGACATTGAGGAAGAACAGATGGACAACATAGTCAAAACACTGTTTCCCACGCATGTCCCAAGACACGCCAGGACAACACGTCGTACGACGGAAGCGCAAATAGAGCTTTTCACCAACGAGGAACTGACGAGGGCAGCTTACAGCCTAAAGAATAAGAAAGCCCCAGGACCCGATAACATCCATTCGGAAGTTCTGAAAGTTATTGCAGAAAGTCGGCCAAATGTACTGCTCGACATGTACAACGCGTGTATACTTAATGGGAGCTTTCACGATACCTGGAAAGTACAGCGACTAGTACTGATAGGGAAAGGAAAAGGAGACCCTACGACGCCATCCGCATGCCGCCCTCTTTGCATGCTAGACACAGCAGGGAAACTCTTAGAAAAGATGATTAAGCCCCGATTAGCAGTGGCAGTAGAACGTGCTGGAGGTCTCTCTCGCAGGCAGTACGGCTTTAGACCAGGCAGGTCTACAATAGGAGCTATCCAAGAGGTGGTGAATGAGGCGCTCAAGACAAAACGAGGAAACCACTACTCGAGACCCATAACCCTGTTAGCAACGCTGGATGTAAAAAACGCGTTCAACAGCGTCAGATGGACAGATATGTTGGCAGCACTTGAGAGACGATCGCACATACCGGAATACCTAATGTGCATAATTGACAGCTACCTCAGCAACAGGAGATTAATATACAAGACCAGCTCAGGCGAAAAGTGTATAAATATAAACTCAGGAGCTGCACAAGGTTCCATTCTTGGGCCGGAACTCTGGAACATAAGCTATGATGAAATCCTCCGCATAGAAATGCCTGAAGACACTTTTCTAGTGGGGTACGCAGACGACATAGTAGCAGTGATCACGGCGCGGAACACAGAATACGCCCAGAGGCTACTTACTCGGGTGATGGTACGAGTCAAGGACTGGCTGGACGCACACGGTTTGCAGCTAGCGACTCAAAAAACAGAGCTGATTGTAATAGCTGGTAGAAGAATCCCTCTAGAAGTGGATATGAGAGTCAACGACAGTCATATAAGGACACAAAAGGTGATCAAATATCTGGGCGTTAGACTAGATACCAAATTGACATTCGAGCCACATCTTCAGTACGTTAAAAAAGAGCAGCCGAGGCAACGAGAAACCTCAGCAGGCTCATGGCAAATATCGGCGGACCAACTCAAGCAAGGAGAAAACTCTTGATGGAGATCAACAACTCCATTCTGCTATACGGAAGCGAAATCTGGGCAGAGACTTTGGAAACCAAAGTAGGCTGAAGCCACTACTCGCTATTCAGAGAACGAGCGCACTGAGGATAAACAGTGCATACAGAACGGTGTCCGGCGCTGTCGCACTAGCCATCGCAGGCGTGATACCGATAGACCTCTTAGCTAAGGAACGAAAGACAATCTACGAGCTACGACAACTAGGACAATATTCTAGGCAAACCGCAGACACATGTAGACAGGCAACGTTAGCATTATGGCAAGAAAGATGGGCAGGCGAGAGCACAGGAAGATGGACAGCCAGGCTCATACATAACCTTAAGGCATGGGTCGAACGTCAGAATGGGGACGTAGATTACTACATCACCCAAGTGCTTACAGGACATGGATATTTTAGTGCCTTTCTACACAAGATAGAGAAAAGCGCAGTAGCCAGCTGCGTGTATGGCGACGCCGAGATCGACAATGCTGAGCACACAATTTTTCACTGTGTGCGTTTCACATTAGAAAGAAGACGACTTATACAAGCGATCGGTCAAATAACACCGGACAACCTTGTGTCAAAGATGATCATCAGAGACGACAACTGGAAGAAAGTAGCGGCCTTCATCAGTCAAATCTTAAGAAGCAAGAAAAAAGACCTAGATGAGAGGTCGTAATAGGGTGTCTGGACGCAGATAAGAGCTTAGTGCTTAGATGTCTCATCTAATAACTAAGGCTCATGCTTCTATAAGAAAACGGCGCTTGGCGCATAAAGGCCCCACTTCGAAGTATTGCGAAAGCGTTTCCGAAGTGGAGAAAGGCCTAACGGGGAGGGGTTGTTTAGTGGGTATTCAACTATGTAGCGAGCCCCACACTCCCTAACTAAGACGTTTGTTGGAAATGCGTAAATGCATTTTCCCCTCCCAACCCAAAAAAAACAAAAAAACAAAAAAAAAATTATTATTATTATTATTATTATTATTATTATTATTATTATTATTATTATTATTATTATTATTATTATTATTATTATTATTATTACTAGTAAGTGGCCCGCTTACTTCGCTGCGCGGATAGTTTATATAAATTTTAACAATAGTAGATAGATACAAAATAAATAAATTAGAAAATATTTCACAACATATTAAAACAAAGTATTTAATATTCTCTTTTCCAATCCACCATTGAGGTAGAGAATCAGGTGCGTCATTTTTATACCCTTAACCCATAAAATGGGTAAATAAGGGTATAATGGTTTTGTGCAAAAGTATGTAACAGGCAGAAGGAAGCATCTCCGACCCTATAAAGTATATATATTCTTGATCAGCATCAACAGCCGAGACGATATAGCCATGTCCGTCTGTCTGTCCGTCTGTCTGTCCGTCTGTCCGTCTGTCCGTCTGACCGTCTGTCCGTCTGTCCGTCTGTATGAACGCGTGGATCTCAGAGACTACAAGAGCTAGAGACTTCTGATTTTGTATTTAAGTTCTCCTATACCATGAGCAGAACAAGTTTGCTTCAAATTATCGATAACTATTCTGGTTTCCGATACACACATAATATCGAGAACAATAAAATATCGAATTTGGAAAATCTAAAATTAGGGTTGGAGTACTGATAGAACTTTTCTGAAAATTTCGTCCAAATCGGTTGAGAAACACCGGAGATATTGAACTTAATCGATGGAAGCTAAGCCAGTATACTAAAGTCTTATATAAATTAATATATTTATTGCAACGGGTTCAGGGTATCTTCTAGTCGGGCTCTCCGACTAGAGCCTTCATATGTTATGTGGTTCCCAGTAACCTATCCACTTGTTTGATTTATTTGCAACTTAACAACTGTTTAGAATTTCTTTATAAACCACATGATGGTTTTTCCGTCTGGTGCTAATGCAACTAAACCTTTTGAACTGACTCTTGAGCAGGCTACATAAAATTGGCCATGAGAGAAACATACGAGTTTATCCCTGTGATTTATTGATTGTCAGGGCAAACCAAACTTTTAAAGAAAATTGCAATCTTTTAAAAAGAAATGGCAATTCAAATCAGAAGTATTAATGGAATTCTCGGTATAAGACCGTTTCCCCATACCATTGCCAGTAAAGATAATTGCTTCGACAACATTTTTATGAAGGACTTTAACTTGCAATTTTGTACCATTGCACAGTTTTGGCGGCTTCAAGTTGTGAATCAACATTACAGGTGAACCAATCTTTAAAGTTAATTTATGTTGAGGCAGGCCAGACGGATTTAATGAAATAAGAAACTCGACGGGGTAATGAACTGCATCTTTGACTTCAGTCACAGATCATAGAGTAATTATTCTACTTTGCAATGATTTTAATAAAAACTCGTTTATTTCCAATGCATTGTCATTATTCGCAGTCAAATTAGCAAGTTCTGAAAACCATTCGAGTGATTTTTGAGAGATATTTTTAATATCTGGAAATATTTTTAGAGTTAGTTCTTCAGTACTTTTCACAAAGTGGATGGTAAACTTATTTTGCCATCATGGGCTGGAAATAATCCATTTCCTATTTTCCAAAGCATTTCTGCAAATTCACCAGCTATGCTATCACCTTTTAAGTGCACTCGAATATTTGTCGTTAATGCAATTTTCGGTATTTTGGGCCACAAAATTGAAGACTTTAAGCACGCATTTATTTCATCTGCTCTTGTTCCTCTGGGGATCACTGGAAGAGTTTGTCGAAAATCACCAGCTAAGAGAACAGTTATGCCACCCATTAGGTATTCACTATCTCGAATGTCTTTCAAGATCGATCTACAGCTTAAAAGACCTTTATGAGCCATGAACACTCATCCCAACAAAGCTTGCAATCTTTGAGCACAGCATCCAATTGATTGCAATTGACAATGTGGTGCTTCTAAATGAAACAAATTAAATGGAATCTTTACAGTAGAATGCGCTGTGCGACCACCATTTAGTAAAGTGGCTGCGATTCCGGAAAAAGCAACGGCCAATGCAATTTTTTTGCTTTGCAGTACTTTTGCCAGTAATAAATTTAAAAGAAACTTTTTACCTGTTCCACCACTTGCATCTAAAAAATAGATATCTCTTTTTCTGCTTCACGCTATGTAGTATCTGTTCGTATACTTGTTTTTGATCAGCAGTGAGGAGTAGCTCATTATTAACCACAAAACTATCGCAATTTTCATAAATTGTTTCTCTATGATATTCATTATTTTGAATAATTTCCTCGGATCAGATTGGTAGTGGAAGTCCATAATAAGTCAAGTTTTGACCACCAACAGCCAATATCTTCAATTTAAATAAGATATTTATTTAATACATTATTCACAACACTTTCATCAATGTTTCTGTCTTGTGCAATATGAAAGGCTCTTAAAATATCTTCTGAGAAAGTATTCCATCTGAAATTTGAAAAAATTCTAACATTATTGCAAAAAGTGCTCTCAGTTTTGTAGGATTTTGACATATGACAGCTTCGGCTATAGTTGAATCCCAGTGCTTATCATCTTCTAGTAATCCTAGAGCTTTACACGCCAATTGAAATGATGCGTATGCTATACCATTAACGGTTTTTATACCCTTAACCCATAAAATGGGTAAATAAGGGTATAATGGTTTTGTGCAAAAGTATGTAAAAGGCAGAAGGAAGCATCTCCGACCCTATAAAGTATATATATTCTTGATCAGCATCAACAGCCGAGACGATATAGCCATGTCCGTCTGTCTGTCCGTCTGTCCGTCTGTATGAACGCGTGGATCCAGAGACTACAAGAGCTAGAGACTTCTGATTTTGTATTTAAGTTCTCCTATACCATGAGCAGAACAAGTTTGCTTCAAATTATCGATAACTATTCTGGTTTCCGATACACACATAATATCGATAACAATAAAATATCGTATTTGGAAAATCTTAAAATGAGGGTTGAAGTACTGATAGAACTTTTCTGAAAATTTCGTCCAAATCGGTTGAGAAACACCGGAGATATTGAACTTAATCGATGGAAGCTAAGCCAGTATACTAAAGTCTTATATAAATTAAATATATTTATTGCAACTGGGTTCAGGGTATCTTCTAGTCGGGCTCTCCCGACTAGAGCCTTCTTACTTGTTTATTGTGGTTTCCCCAGTAGACCTTATCCACTTGTTTGATTTAATTTGCAACTATTAACAACTGTTTAGAATTTCTTTATAAACCACATTGATGGTTTTTCCGTCTGGTGCTAATGCAACTAAACTTTTTGAACTGGCTCTTGAGCAGCCTACATAAAATTGGCCATGAGAAAAACAATCGTGCCTTAAGTCTAGTCCGGCTAATTTCAGAGTTTGTCCAAGTGATTTATTAATTGTTAAGGCAAAGGAAATTGCAATCTTTTAAATTGAATTGGCAATTCAGAATTAGAAGGTATTAATGGAATTCTCGGTATAAAAACCGTTTCCCCTATACCATTGCCAGTAAAGATAATTGCTTCGACAACATTCTTATGAAGGACTTTAACTTGCAATCTTGTACCATTGCACAGTTTTGGCGGCTTCAAGTTGCGAATCAACATTACAGGTGAACCAATCTTTTAAGTTAATTTATGTTGAGGCAGGCCAGCCGGATTTAATGAATTAAGAAACTCGACGGGGTAATGAACTGCATCTTCGATTTCAGTTACAGAATTATATGTAATTTCTTCACTTTGAAATGATTTTAATAAAAACAGGCAAAATAGCACGTTCTGAAAACCATTCGAGTGATTTTTGAGAGATATTTGTAATATCCGGAAATATTTTGAGAGTTAGTTCTTCAATACTTTTCACAACATGACACAAAGTGGATGGTAAAATTATTTTGCCATCTTGGGTTGGAAATAATCCATTTCCTATTTGAAGAAGCATTTCTGCAAATTCACCAGCTATGCTATCACCTTTTAAGTGCACTCGCATATTTTTTGTTAATGCAATTTTCTGTATTTTGGGCCACAAAATTGAAGACTTTAAGCACGCATTTATTTCATCTGCTCTTGTTCCTCTGGGGATCACTGGAAGAGTTTGTCGAAAATCACCAGCTAAGAGAACAGTTATGCCACCCATTAGGTATTCACTATCTCGAATGTCTTTCAAAGATCGATCTACAGCTTCAAAAGCACCTTTATGGGCCATAGTACACTCATCCCAAACAATAAGCTTGAAGTCTTTGAGCACAGCAGCAATATTAGATTGCTTTGAAATTGAGCAATGTGGTGTTTCTAAATGAATCAAATTAAATGAATCGAATTAACGATAAAGGAAGGAGCAACGGCCAATGCAATATTTTTGCTTTGCCGTACCTTTGCCAATAATAAATTTAAAAGATGCGTTTTACCTGTTCCACCAGGTGCATCTAGAAAATGGATGTCTCCCTCTTCTGCTTCAACGCTATGTAGTATCTTGTCGTATACTTGATTTTGCTCAGCAGTTAGGAGTAGCTCATTATTAACAACAAAACTATCGCAATTTTCATAATTTGTTTCTTTATGATATTCAATATTTCGAACAATTTCCTCGGATCTAATTGGTAGTGGAAGTCCATAATAAGTCAAGTTTTGACCACCAATAGACAGTACTATATCTTCAATGTACAAAAGACATTTATTAAATACATTATTCAGAATACTTTGATCAAAATTTCTGTCTTGTGAAATATGAAAGACTCTTCAAATATCTTCTGAGAAACTCTCTTTATAAATATTCTAAAGCTTAAGAGCATCCGAAATTTGACAAAATACTAACATTATTGCAAAAAGTTCCCTCAGTTTTGTAGCATTTTGACATATGACAGCTTCGGCTATAGTTAAATCCCAGTGCTTATCATCTTCTAGTAATCCTAGAGCTTTACACGCCAATTGAAATGAGGCGTATGCTATACCATTTACGGTTTTTAAATTTGAAAATGAAGTTGGGCCTCTTACAAAATGTAATAAAAGTCTTAAATAAAAACATTCGGTATTATTGGGATGAATAGTGTAAACTCTTCCCAAAGCTGAATCTCTTTTAACTCCAAGAAAATTTTGCACATCATGCCCTCGTTTTCTTCTTTGAAATTCTTTATTGTTCCATGTTAAGTACGATGGAACTTCACAACAAAGAAGCGTTCTTGCAAATTCATCGCGTGTGCATAGCTCAAAGAAGGCTAGCAAAGTGGTTTTGGGTGTAGTGCTCAATCTGTCAATTATTGTTGCGGATTATTGGGGTTAAAATATATCCCTTGACCATTTTCTAAATGATCAGATAAGTGTGTAATAGCCGGAAAACGTTCATGTATGGGAAATGCAAGGATTCTCCATACCGCTTCTGAGCTACTTATATAACGGCCACTTTCGTACATATTAATTTCATTACGTTGGTCTTCAAGAGTAAATGATGCTTGATCACTGCCCTTGTTTACATATTTACAATTGTATTTAATAGACTTTGCAGAACTACAATACTCAACATTTATGTGAGCTTCAAATGTTCTCAATAGTACACAGTTATAAGGCACAACCCAACGATTATCTATGCAATTACCATTTATATTAATTGCATTACCCCCATCTTCTATCGCACTTCTACGATACAAAGGGTAACTATCTTTTCCAGTCACAAATTCTTTAAGTATTGGCGAGGAAACCTTTTGGTGTAATTTCAATTTTTCATGCATGGCGATTTATTGTTAAATGAACCGCAAGCACCATGAACAATATTTGACTTAACAATGTTAAATAACAAAGGATCCTCATCTGCGTTTTGTATTCCGGCACAGATAACTTTATCAATTTTATCTGGTCTTATTTTATTTTCTTACCAAAGTAGAATATGTATATGTGGTAAGCCCCGCTTTTGCCATTCCACAGAGTACATGAAACATGGCACGCTTCCAAATAACGAACCTTTTATCAATAGTGACATTGAAGCTTAACTTTTAAATGAAAAAATCGAGCTATAATATCGTGTCGATCTTGCGGGTCTTAAAAAAACACTTCTGATGTCATTCCATTGTGGATTGCAGGTAAATGTTATGAAAAGAATTGGTCGCCCATAATGGCGAACGTGTGTCATAGCTTCTTGAGTCTTTTCATGCATATATCGTGCAGAGCTTGTTAAAAAAGATGGTAAAATTACCATCTGACCAAGTTGAGCTGCGACAACATCTTGTTGGCCTATTGCATCTTGTAGATGTATATAGCTATCTGTTCTGAGTTTCGCATGAATGTAGCGAATATAATTTAACCTTTCTGTTTCCATTTTAGCATACATATCAACCAAAAACTGACTAAAAAGGGAACGACAATAAATTAAATGATTTATCTCAGATTGACGAATCATTATTTTATAGCTGTAAAAGCTTAACGCAGATATATTTTTTTTGGTTCCTCCTTCTTTAATAATGGATTCCATTGTGGTACATCTACTGAATAGCCATCTTCGCCATGAGGAAATAACAAAGGGTACTGTAAGGCATCGTATGATCGATGCACCTCACTTATACGATATAACTCTTTATTATGGCTTTTAACTATAATATCGCGCTTTTCAAATTGCTGACCAACAATAACTAAAGCTACTTCGCTTGATTGAGGTGCATTGTAAAGCCCTTTGTGAGCACCAGCGGGTGTTCGATCAGAATGTATAATCAGTTTATAGTCTTTAGTACTTGTTGGTATTTTATTGAGATCCATTTTTAGATCTTTAACATAACGATTATGCTGATGAAACATACATTGAAGATCCTTTACTACGCTTAAATCAACATTTGAAATATTTTTGCAACATAGTTGAGCTTCCTTTTTATCATCACCAACAAAATAAATTTGAAGAAACTGCATTTCTTTATTTGGCAAAGGTCGGACACTACCAATAAAGTGATACACTTTAAAGTGATAAATTTAAAGGTTGACCAACTTTCACTTATAATTTTTTTACTTCCAAATGAAGTCATTTAAAAGCAGCTGTTATACTTTCTTACACGATCAATGAAATGATCATGCTTTGGATGTCCACCTATTATTAAGCTTTTAAGATGATCAGGCAAACTTTCATTTTGGGAAAGCTTAAGCTTGCATTTAAAATTCATACTACCAAGTTGAGTAACTTAATCTGACTTGTAAGCTATATCAAAATAATAGTTTTAACCATCAGAATCTTGAGTTAATACTTCCTCTAAAGGAATATAAACATCAAAATGTCCATTCGTTAATGGACCGGTAAAACACAATCTTTTTGCAGGATGCATATTATTTCCGTATGCTTGTAATAATTTTCAATTTTGAAAAACTTGAAAATTTACAGCATAAATTCCTGCTGCTGCTTGAAGCTCACATGCAGTACCATTAGTATTTGAATTTGACATATCGCATTCATATTGTTCAGAAGAGCTATAACACTCTCCATTTAAGTTTATGCTGAAGCAAGCACAAGTTTCCCAGTTGGTTATAACATGTTCAACAATATTTTGGCGTATGGTGCTCTGGAAGCCTTGCCTACTAAATAAAAGGTAGGAAATAGATCTAAAGAGGCAGGCTCCATTACCAATTATGTTAACAACTGAATGCGGCACCATAACACCACTTATATCTAAAGTTTCAATAGACATATTTTAATTTGGCTGTGAGACAATTGACTTCACTGTAAGATTGTTAGATACCAACTTATATTAATTTAATAGAATATTCAGACCGTTTAGTTTTATTTGGTTTTTAAATGCACTAAAGCAGCGTCTTTTTAACTATTATTATTAGTATGTAACAGGCAAAAATGAGCATCTCCGACCCCATATAAAGTATATATATTCTTGATCAGCCATGACAGCCATGTGCGTCTGTCCTTCCGTCCGTATGTATGCACTATAAGAGCTAGAGACTTCAAATTTGGAACATAACTTCTCCTAAGCCATAGGAAGATGAACTTTATTTCAAACTTTCGGTAACTTTTCTGGTTTCCATATATGCATAGTGAATCGATAACGAAAAAGTCTCGAATTAAGAAAATATAAGTTTAAACTATCGATAACTTTATAACTTCTGTGAAAATTTGATCAAAATCGGTTAGGAAACACTGGAGATATTTTATATTAAAGTTAAATCAAGAAAAACTGCACTACTGCAAGTCATTTTATACACGGGCTCAGGGTATCTGTTAGCCTTCCTACTTATTTTCAGATTCGCTCATTCTCGTGATGCGGTGAATTGAGCGCAGTTGGTCCCAAACCCAAGGAGGCAGCTTTAACTTGATCACGCTCGCGCATCGCTCTTCATGTTCGACGCTGGATGACAAATTATTTTTTAGTCTCGCTCCGATCATGCGCCCTCAATGTTTCCTATTTCGGCTCAAGAACGATGAAACTCAGATTGCGCAGTCAGCGGTGCACCTTCTGCGCAGACGACGTCACATGTTACCGGTTGGTTATGATTTTCATATTGCATCATACATTGTAGTGGATTTGAATAAGTTCAACTGTTAAAGGTGAATTAATTGATTGAAAATGCGCTCTGCAGTTTTTAGATGAAACAATAATAACAAATTGCTCTTAAGTTATATTAGAAGCAAGTAGGCAAATCAACCCCCATAACATATTCTGGTGTGAAAAATTTGTCTGCACGGACAAAGTTTTGTTTTGTTGTTGTTGTTTTTTCAAATCAATGACGCCAACAAAAAGTAGCAGTGAGGGCCCAACAACCGCACTTACAACACCAACAAACGCTACTTGGGTCGTAAATCAATTGTCAAAAGCACACAAATTTGAAAAAAAAAAAAAAATGTGAACTGTGCGAAGTGATACATGTACATAAAATTATGAAATTTAAATTTTCAAACGCATTACTCACTTAATTGTGTAGGCACTTATTCATTAAGAAGCGGAAATCCGTTTCTTTTGTGCAAATTTACGAACCGTTTTTTATGTTTTTGCTTGTGCGACGCGAAGGCGTCACAGCGCATTTGTTTTGTTTTTGTATTCTCGCTCGCGATCAAACCTTCAGCTTGTGCGACAATCAGGCTGCAGATGTGGAATGGGTAATGTGTTTTGTTTTTGGAATAGGTCAAAGTGCTCCAAAATGTATGGAAGGTACTCGACAGACCCGATCGTCTGTTTGACTCCAATCATCGCAAGACCTACAAGCGAATGCGCTTTTTTGGCAAGGGTGGATTCGCCAAATGCTACGAGATAATCGATGTGGAGACGGACGATGTCTTTGCCGGCAAAATTGTGTCCAAGAAGCTGATGATAAAGCACAACCAAAAAGAGAAAACGGCACAGGAAATAACCATACACAGAAGCCTCAATCATCCAAACATTGTCAAGTTTCACAGTTACTTCGAAGATGTGCAAAACATCTACATTGTTTTGGAGCTGTGCAAGAAACGCTCTATGATGGAATTGCACAAGCGCCGGAAAAGTATTACAGAATTTGAAACCCGCTATTACATATATCAGATAATACAGGGTGTCAAGTATCTGCTTGACAATCGCATCATTCATCGTGATCTTAAATTGGGCAACCTGTTTCTAAACGACATGTTGCATGTTAAAATCGGAGATTTTGGCCTGGCAACTCGTATTGAATACGATGGTGAACGCAAGAAGACGCTGTGTGGCACTCCCAATTATATAGCACCAGAAATTCTGACCAAGAAAGGTCATTCGTTTGAAGTGGATATCTGGTCGATTGGCTGCGTCATGTACACGTTGTTGGTCGGTCAGCCACCATTTGAAACAAAAACGCTGAAAGATACATATTCGAAAATTAAAAAGTGCGAGTACCGTGTTCCGAGCTATTTAAGGAAACCAGCGGCGGACATGGTCATTGCCATGCTGCAGCCAAACCCGGAAAGTCGACCCACAATTGGACAGCTGCTAAATTTTGAATTCCTTAAGGCCTCGAAGGTCCCCATGTTTTTGCCCTGCTCATGCCTTACGATGGCGCCACGTATTGGCACCAATGACACTATCGAAGACCCCAATCAACGTAAACCACTGGTGGAGATGAACGGCCTGCGGGATGATACCCGTCTAGAGTCAACATTCCTAAAAAATAATTTACATGACGCCATTACGGCTTCGGCGCAGATGTGTCGCCACAACGAAAAATTCCTTTCTTAGTGCTCACTTATTACTTGCATGGAAAATTTTGTGAAAATTTCAGCCGTGTAGGCTGTGGCTCTTCCATTCTAAGCAGGACAAACTCATTTATATATATAGAGATTATTATTATTATTATTATTATTATTATTATTATTATTATTATTATTATTATTATTATTATTATTATTATTAGTATTATTATTATTATTATTATTATTATTATTATTATTATTATTATTATTATTATTATTATTATTATTATTATTATTATTATTATTATTATTATTATTATTATTATTATTATTATTATTATTATTATTATTATGGAGTCGGGAGTTCTGCCGGTATGGTAAAGCGTCTGATTGGTTTTATCTGGAAAAGCCCAGCGTGATCCATATTCGACAAACTCCAAGCATCTCACCGCCTCCACGTGGCGACTCCGGAAACAGCTTCTTTATCTATCCAGATAAAGAGCTGGCTAAGGTGAGAAGGCGCTCCGCAGCTCAGCCATATTCGTGGCTAAGGCTGTCGGAGAAAATCCAGGACGCGACTGCACCCGGATCGGGCGGCATCCTGGTTAGCGTCTGACCCATAGTGGGCGGCTACTTTCTACGTCTTTCTCCGAATCGGTAGACAAAAAAGAAGATCCGTCGCCGATGACTAAGGCAATCCAACACCTGAGTACCCAGATTGAACCCCTGACGAAATAGCTGTTGGGCTAATGTTGCAGTCACCGCCGTCCTACTAAAACCTAGCGAGTCTTCAAGTACGTTCAAATCGCAACACCACTGAATTGGTGGTACAGGTGCAGTTGAGAGAACTCCTGCTTAGCGTCCGTCCTGGCTCTGAACAAAGGCACTCATTAGGTCTTTTGTCAACCCTTGCGTGGACCTCACTGCTTGCAAAGGGACCCACGGGGACATTACGGACGACTGTACATGTGCGACGAGATAGCGGCTTTAAGTTTGGACCCATATAGCATGAACAATAATGAAAACAACGAACTAAACGAAGAAACAGGAAAGAGTGAAGAAAGAGGAGCATTCAAGAGAAGCAGCATGATCGCAAGGTCGCGTATACAAAGTGTAACGCGGGCAGAACCTCTGCCGCAGGGTACACCGCATGCGTTACAAGCGCTTGGGAGCCAGATTACATCCAGTGCAATGCTAGTAGATGTGCAATCGGCTTCGCGTAGCCAAAGTGAGATGCCAATTCATAGCTCACCCCGGCAGGCGCTGATAAGCAAGATGAGAGCGCTAGAGGATGAGACACTGGCACAGTGCAGATCAGTTCTGAGGAAGATGAAACACGCCATGCTCAGACAGCGAAACATAAGCATGGATGTCAAGGACGGCGCTTCGGAACTAAGTGAGCTTTTTGACGTGATGCAAAATTACAGGAAAAGCTGGATTATTGCCGAAAAGGAGAGATTGGTGGAGGCATACAAGGCTTCTACGCAGAAACCAGTTGAGGGAAACGAAACTCCGGTGTCGGTACCTAAGAGAGCCGCTACTAGCCCAGCAGCGCTAGACTCCAGCAGAAAAAATAAAAATTAGAAGGATGACGTCGGTTTTCAAATTGTCTCACACAAAAAAGGAAAGCCGAAGAGCGACAAACAAAAGGAGACCGCACTATCAAGCACTAGGGCATCTGCTAAAAGTGGGGTTAACCAAAGGACAAGGACACGGCCCAGGCCCGACGCACTACTAGTTAAACCTGCAGAAGGCAAAAGCTACGCTGACGTACTTAAAAAACTACGAGAAAACATGAAGACAGAAGAAGCCGACAACGCCATACGCTCGGTAAGGAAAACAATGAAGGGGGACATGCTAGTAGAACTAGCAAAAGGAAGCAACACGGACACCCTGTGTCAAACAATAAGAAACACAATCAAAGAGAATGGGTCAGTAAGGGTTATCAAACCAAAGACTAAGGTAGAAATCCGCGACTTGGACAGTCTGACAGAGGAGGAGGAAATCATTGTGGCAATAAAAGCGGCGGTAGGCGACGTAAGTCAGGATTTTGAAGTACATCTGACAAAGGTCAACAGTTCGGAGCAAAAACGCGCCTTCGTCACCATGGCAACGGAAGACGCATTAAAATTACTTAAGGATCAGAGGATCAAAGTTGGGTGGACGAGATGCCGAATTAAATCATGCCTCGACATCAAACGTTGCTTTAAATGCCTTGGAGTGGGACACCTACAGAAGGATTGCAAGGGACCAGACCGGAGAGATGTATGCATGAGATGCTCGGAAAGAGGACATAAAATGAAGGACTGCACGAAAACGCCAAAGTGTTGTTTATGCACACAGGAAGGTCACAAAGAGACGAACCACATACCAGGAACGACCTACTGCAAAGCCGGACCCGGAAAGACCAAAAAGTGATAATTCTGCAAGCAAACCTACACAGAAGCCGGACAGCAGATGCTCTGCTATCCCAAATAGTCCTCGAACAGCAAGCAGATTTAGTTATAATCAGCGAGCAGTACAGGAACAAATCAAATGGATGCTGGCTAGAAGACGAATCGAAGACGGCCGCAATATGGTTCCCGGGCACAAGCAAGGCTGTTGTTCACAACTCAACGAAAGGAAGATGCTTCGTTCATGCACGCATAGAGAAGTACAACATAATGAGCTGTTACCTAACGCCAAACGATGACATCAACACTTTCAAAGAGAAACTAAATGACATCGAGGACGCGGCGTTGCAAATGAACGGAAACCTTATCATAGCAGGTGATTTTAACTCAAGAGCAGAAGAGTGGGGCATGCCCTCGACAAACTCAAGGTTGTCGACATGGCGGCAAGATTGGGACTTGTGGTCGCAAACGTCGGCTCAGCACCGACATTCAGACGGCCAGGAACCATTGGTACAATCCCGGATATAACGCTCGTCTCAGAAGGACTCGCAGGCCAAATCATAGACTGGAAGGTCTTAGATACCTACAATGGAAGCGATCATGAGTACATCTCGTTCGAACTCAAAGAAACGCGACCACCCGACGTCAATAAAACAACTGGGAGACGCAGATGGAATGTAAATCGGCTCAACAAGACGATCCTTATCCATGAAATAGACCGGCAAGCAAGGGTAGAACGCGAGGGAGACATCGTCAACAAAACCATGACGATAATAAGAAAAGCCTGCGATGCCGCAATGCCTAGAACAGGCAACCCACACAGAGCAGGAAAAGAGGTCTATTGGTGGACGGATGAAAAAAAAGCACTCAGGGAGACATGCATTAAGAATAGGCGCAAGCTTACCAGGGCAAGACGGAGAGGAAATTTCGCGATACAGGAAGCCCAGTTTAAGATATCCAAGAAAAACCTTAGCATTGCCATTCGCAACAGCAAAAAGGAAAAATGGAAAGCACTATGCGATGACGTGAACATCGACCCTTGGGGGCTGGGATACAAAATTGTGATGAAAAAACTACGAAAGAGGAGTGCTACGCCAGACATTGAGGAAGAACAGATGGACAACATAGTCAAAACACTGTTTCCCACGCATGTCCCAAGACCCGCCAGGACAACACGTCGTACGACGGAAGCGCAAATAGAGCTTTTCACCAACGAGGAACTGACGAGGGCAGCTTACAGCCTAAATAATAAGAAAGCCCCAGGACCCGATAACATCCATTCGGAAGTTCTGAAAGTTATTGCAGAAAGTCGGCCAAATGTACTGCTCGACATGTACAACGCGTGTATACTTAATGGGAGCTTTCACGATACCTGGAAAGTACAGCGACTAGTACTGATAGGGAAAGGAAAAGGAGACCCTACGACGCCATCCGCATACCGCCCTCTTTGCATGCTAGACACAGCAGGGAAACTCTTAGAAAAGATGATTAAGCCCCGATTAGCAGTGGCAGTAGAACGTGCTGGAGGTCTCTCTCCCAGGCAGTACGGCTTTAGACCAGGCAGGTCTACAATAGGAGCTATCCAAGAGGTGGTGAATGAGGCGCTCAAGACAAAACGAGGAAACCACTACTCGAGACCCATAACCCTGTTAGCAACGCTGGATGTAAAAAACGCGTTCAACAGCGTCAGATGGACAGATATGTTGGCAGCACTTCCATTCTTGGGCCGGAACTCTGGAACATAAGCTATGATGAAATCCTCCGCATAGAAATGCCTGAAGATACTTTTCTAGTGGGGTACGCAGACGACATAGTAGCAGTGATCACGGCGCGGAACACAGAATACGCACAGAGGCTACTTACTCGGGTGATGGTACGAGTCAAGGACTGGCTGGACGCACACGGTTTGCAGCTAGCGACTCAAAAAACAGAGCTGATTGTAATAGCCGGTAGAAGAATCCCTCTAGAAGTGGATATGAGAGTCAACGACAGTCATATAAGGACACAAAAGGTGATCAAATATCTGGGCGTTAGACTAGATACCAAATTGACATTCGAGCCACATCTTCAGTACGTTAAAAAAAGAGCAGCCGAGGCAACGAGAAACCTCAGCAGGCTCATGGCAAATATCGGCGGACCAACTCAAGCAAGGAGAAAACTCTTGATGGAGATCAACAACTCCATTCTGCTATATGGAAGCGAAATCTGGGCAGAGACTTTGGAAACCAAAAGTAGGCTGAAGCCACTACTCGCTATTCAGAGAACGAGCGCACTGAGGATAAACAGTGCATACAGAACGGTGTCCGGCGCTGTCGCACTAGCCATCGCAGGCGTGATACCGATAGACCTCTTAGCTAAGGAACGAAAGACAATCTACGAGCTACGACAACTAGGACAATATTCTAGACAAACCGCAGACACATGTAGACAGGCAACGTTAGCATTATGGCAAGAAAGATGGGCAGGCGAGAGCACAGGAAGATGGACAGCCAGGCTCATACCTAACCTTAAGGCATGGGTCGAACGTCAGAATGGGGACGTAGATTACTACATCACCCAAGTGCTTACAGGACATGGATATTTTAGTGCCTTTCTACACAAGATAGAGAAAAGCGCAGTAGCCAGCTGCGTGTATGGCGACGCCGAGATCGAAAATGCTGAGCACACAATTTTTCACTGTGTGCGTTTCACATTAGAAAGAAGACGACTTATACAAGCGATCGGTCAAATAACACCGGACAACCTTGTGTCAAAGATGATCATCAGAGACGACAACTGGAAGAAAGTAGCGGCCTTCATCAGTCAAATCTTAAGAAGCAAGAAAAAAGACCTAGATGAGAGGTCGTAATAGGGTGTCTGGACGCAGATAAGAGCTTAGTGCTTAGATGTCTCATCTAATAATTAAGGCTCATGCTTCTATAAGAAAACGGCGCTTGGCGCATAAAGGCCCCACTTCGAAGTATTGCGAAAGCGTTTCCGAAGTGGAGAAAGGCCTAACGGGGAGGGGTTGTTTAGTGGGTATTCTACTATGTAGCGAGCCCCACACTCCCTAACTAAGACGTTAGTTGGAAGTGCGTAAATGCATTTTCCCCTCCCAACCCAAAAAGAAAAAAAAAAAAAAAATTATTATTATTATTATTATTATTATTATTATTATTATTATTATTATTATTATTATTATTATTATTATTATTATTATTATTATTATTATTATTATTATTATTCTTAGTAGTATTATTCTTATTATAATTATTACATGCAACCACAAAAGCAACGCAGGTGGACCACTTGGCCAGCGTTGATGATAAAGAGACAAGTGAGCAAGATGTGCTGACTGCGGAGACTTCAAATGCTGAGTCTGGAATGGGAGTGGCAAATAAAACATCTCAAAAGAGCTCTAGAATTCAAAGGACTCCATTACGATCCATTACTTCAAAAAATGTGGGAAATAGTGTGGCCGTTGCAGTTGCTGAATTGCTGACTGAGCAGGCAGCCACCACCGTGGGTAAGGATACCCCATCAAGTATTGTAAAGACCAGAGCACAGATCGTACAGGTCCGAAGAGAGAAAGAACTTCTAATGGCAAAGTGCCTTGAGGTTGTTGCCAAGATGAAGGCGGCAACGAATCGGCAAAAGAACATCTCTAATGATGCTAACCTTGACCTTGCCACCTTGGAGGAAACCTTTTCAGCCAAGAAGGCCTGCAGAGCAATTTGGAACGGCCTAGAGAAAGATGGAAAAAATAAGATACAAAAAAAAGAGCAGGAAACAACATACACGCCAACGGAGAAACGTTAAGCATCCAGCCCTGCTGAGCAGAATCCTAAAAAACGCACTAAGACGGTGGATTAAGAATCCAATTCAGAACGTTTGGTCATTTCGAAGAGGACTAAACTAAGGCTTAAGTTGGTTGCAAGAAAGAACGCAGAGGAACTAACGCTTTTGCCAAAAAACGATGTCACCAGAAAGGAAACAGCTCTTGGGAAGAAAAAAAAGGGAAGGATTAAAGCCAGGTCCTATGCCGAGATAAAGTGAAACCAGAAAGCTCGGGTGTCAAAGTAAGGACCATCCGTGCGACCCGAACTGGGGGTGTCCTACTCGAAATAGCACCTGGCTCGGAGAACAGTGTTGCCTTTCGGTAATCAATTACGGTAGCGCTGGGGGAACAAGCAACTGTTTCCTCTTTGAAATCCAAGTGCTCGATGGAGATCCGGGACATCGACTGTCTCGCAGAGGTGGCCGATATAAAAGCAGCCCTTAAGCGGGATGTGTCCAATCTTGAAATTTTAAGGTCGGATTCATCCCCGGAACGATGAGAGGACAAAGATTGGCGGTGGTTGAGATGGATCAGTGCGATGCATCTTACTTCTTGGAGCGCGGTAAGATCCGCATTGGCTGGGTAAGCTGCCGAATACGGGAAAGAATTTGCCGACAAGGAACTAAACGAAGAGGGACTTGGACACAGACCAGGATCCGGAAACTGCAACGCGTTCAAGGAAGTGCTCAAGAAGGTCCGAGATAATTTGCAATGATTCGTGTCCTCCAGGCAAACACGAATAGGTGCCGAACAGCCAACGATTTACTTCATCAGTTGGCAAAAGAGAAGGGAGCTGACCTGCTTATGCTAAGCGAGCAGTACCGAAATAAGGAGTCCACCTCTTGGTACTATGATGACCTAGGTACGGCAGCTATCTGCGTGCTGGATCCCGGAATAGTTCAAGTCTCCGGTCACGGTCGAGAGAATGGACATGTCTGGGTGAGATGTGGAGCGGTGACCTTCTTTAGCTGCTATTTGACGCCCAACCAGACGATCCGAAGGTACAGAGGCAAGCTGGACGGACTGGAAGATGCAGTGATGGGGTTTTCAGGTCACATGGTGGTAGCCGGAGATTTTAATGCAAAAGCTCTGGAATGGGGTATGTCATACCCCGACTGACGGGGTAAGCTCGTGCTGGAGATGACAGCGAGAGTTGGACTCATGGTGCTGAACATAGGAGATGTGTCTACCTTGCAGAGACCGGGATACGGACAAACAATACCTGATGTCTCATTCGGCTCGGAGGGCCTTCGAGCACTTGTTGAAGGTCGGAGGGTCGTTGAGGACTACACTGGTAGATACTACCAATATATAATATTTGATGTCAAAAACGGCGGCTCACAGAACAGAGGGACATGAAGGCAACTCACCAGAAGAGTCTGACTAGAATGGCAACCGAGACCTTCCAGAGGAAGCTTGAGAAGGGCGCTGCATTGGTGGAGGAGGAATATCAGAATGGTGGCGTAGCAGCGGATACACTGGCGGCTTCAGCAATGAGCGTCATCAGGACGGCTTGTGAGGCTTCTAGTTGATACCCTGTTTCCCCAGCACCCGACAAGGCCGCCAAGGTATTTGAACCAAATCGAAGACATACCCTCGTTTACACTGGAAGAACTGGAACAGGCGATTCTCACTATAAAGGACAAAAAGGCACCAGGCCCGGATGGGATACCGAGTGAGGCTCTTAGTTTAGCATACTATCGGAACCCAGAACTTCTGCTACCCATGTATTACGCATGTCTGGTAGAGGGAGTATTCTTCACAGGCTGGAAAACCGCAAGGTTGGCACTCATCAGCAAAGAAAAGGCAATCCGGACTCCCCATCGTCCTACCGCCCGTTGTGTATGCTAGAAACAGCAGAAAAGGTGATGGAGAAGCTTATATATAAAATTCAGGCTAACGTCAGCAATTCGCAACGCCGTTGGACTCTCGCCGAGGCAGTACGGGTCCAGGATGACAGGTCTACTAGAGATGCGGTTCTTGAGGTAGTTGCAGCGGTCAAAAGGGCTGAGGACCATAGCCACTTCTCAAGACAAGTGGTCATTCTAGCACCTTTGGACGTAAAGAATGCATTTAACTAGGCTAGGTGGACAAATATGATGGAGGCTCCGGAACACAACTTCAAGGTGCCGGAATATATACTACGAATGGTTGATTCCTACCTTTTGGATCTCGGACTCCTCTCCGAGACCAAAGGGAGAGTGCAGAGAAAGATGATCATATCTTGGGCGGCTCAAGAATCCATCCTAGGACTGGATCTCTGGAACGCAACCTACGAAGGACTTCTGAGACAGGAAATGCCGGAGGAGTCATGCCTGGTACCGCATGCTGACGATATTGCTGCACTCGTTGCAGCGCGCGACATGGAACGGTTCTAAGCTGGATGGCAGAACACGGTCTATCACTTGCACTACAAAGGACGGAACTTGTAGTCCTGACGAAGAAAGGAATACCGGCGATCGTCCCAGTGAAAGTCGGATATGTTAAAATCATGTCAAAACCTGCCGTCAAGTATCTTGGCATGCTTGTATGCACAAAGCTGAGCTTTTATCACCAGATCAAACAGGTGGCTGACAAGGCTGTAGGTGGCGTGACCGCGCTTAGTAGGCTGATGGCCAATGTTAGGGGCCCGTCTTCCAGCAAGCGCCGCCTGCTGATGAGCGCAGTTAAATTGGTATTGCTGTATGGAGCACAGATTTAGGCCGACTCTCTGGAAAAAGAGATGTACCGGATAAGGCTCGCACAGTTCCAACGAAGAGGGGCCTTGAGAAAGGCATCGGCCTATCGCACGGTGTCGGAGCCTGCGGTATTGGTGATACCTGGAGTGACGCCAATACACCTCCTTGCTAAGGAGCGGCGTGCCATTTTCTAGAGGAAAGCGGTGCGTGACAGGGAAACGGCATCTCAAGATGAGAAAGCCCGCACACTCCACGAATGGCAGAGTCTCTGGCAGAGGTAAAGTCGTGGAGGATGGACGGCATGTCTCATCACAGACGTGGAGCGGTGGATCAAAAGGAAGCATGGTAAGGTAGATTTCTACCTTACACAGCTTCTCTCTGGACACGGCTTCTATCACCGTTACCTTCACCGAATGGGAAAGTCACAATCTGATGAATGTTTGCGGAACATGCATTCTTTGCGAGTCACAAATGGGCAAGGCAGCACTCGATGCTTGCTCAGCAAACAGCGAGTGAAATAAAACCGGACACCGTAGTAGCAGTGAAGCTTCAGAGCGACGTCAACTAGGGCCGAGTGGCACAATATGTACAGAGGATGCTTTAAATCAAGAAGGCCGATATGGATCTGGCGCAGGAGGAAACGGAGCTTACAGTGAGCTCGAACCCGCCCTAAGCACAGCATGGAGCTGCCTGCTTGAGCGACCAAGAGGATAAAGAAAGAAAGAATGCGAGAAAGAAGAAGATGGCACCTAAGGCCACAAGAAGGATCTAGCCCGAAGTAATGTGTCAAACGGTTTCAGGCTAGTATCCGAGAAGAGTAGAGTCAATTTGGTCAACGGCAGTGGAGGGGTTTAGTGGGTACAATCCCCACATACCTCTCTGCAAGAGCAGATCGAGAGATGCGTACAGGCATTTCCCCTCCCCTAAATAAAAAAAAAAAATAATAATTATTATTATTATTACTTTTATTATTATTTTTCTTATAATTATAATTATTTCTATTATTATTATTATTATTATCATTATTATTATTTTTTTATTATTATTATTATTATTTTTATTATTATTATTATTATTATTATTATTATTATAATTATAATTATTATTATTGTTATTATTATCAGTATTATTATTATTATTATAATAAGCTCTACAGAGTCGGTTTCGAGTACCTGCATATCTCTTGCAGCTGATAGGCAGTTACTTAAATAACCCAAAACTAATATACACGTTCTCTGCCGGACTAAAGTGCATAGAGATTACGTCAGGCGCAGCGCAGGGCTCCATACTCGGCCCAGAGTTGTGGAACATAAGCTATGACGAAATCCTTCGCATATAATTGCCAGAGGATACATTCCTGGCAGGATACGCTGACGACATTGTGGCAGTTATCACGGCTCGCAATGCAGAGTGCGCGCAAAGAAAACTAACGCAGGTAATGATACTGGTCAAAGACTGGTTAGATTTTCACGGCATAAAACTAGCACTGGAAAAGACGGAGCTAATTATGATAACCGGACGACAGATACCACTCGCAAAAGCGAGGGCAGTAGAGGCTACAAAATCACTCAGCAGACTTATGGCAAATGTTGGCGGCCCGTACCAATCTAAGCGTAAACTTCTTATGGAGATCAACAACGCCATCCTTTTATATGGATGCGAGATATGGGCAGATACGCTTAAAGTTAAATGCAAGATGAAACTCCTACAGGTGGTTCAGAGAACAGCCGCGCTAAGAATAACAAGCGCATACCGAACTGTATCAGGCGCAGCATCGCTTGCTGTTGCGGGCTTGATACCAATCGATATCCAAGCAAGGGAACGTAAAAAAAATCTATGAGATTAGACAAAAAAGGGAAGCAACTACACAAAACCTTAACACATGTAAGCAAATGACGATCGCCTTACGGCAGGAAAGATGGACAAATGATGATATGGAAGATGGACAGCAAGACTTTTGCCATGTATTAAAGACTGGACTTTAAGAAAACATGGAGACGTAGACTACTACGTCACACAAATGATGGCGGGACATGGCTACTTTAGTGCTTTCTTAAATTCAATAGGAAAGAGCATGGAAGCTAGCTGTGTATATGGAGATGCAGAAATCGACAATGTGGAACATACAATCTTCCACTGCGAGCGTCTCAGAGATGAAAGGCGACAAGTCGAGCATACAACAGGCCCTCTCACACCGGAGAACATCGTAGCTAAGATGATAGATAGCGAGGATACATGGAGAAAAGTATCTATCTTCATTGGCGACATTTTGAGACGCAAAAAGAAAAATTTAGAGGAGGGGATGTAATATAATCTGGACTCACGAAAAATCACGAAAAAGACCTAGATGAGAGGTCGGAATTTGGTATCTGGACGCAGATAAGCGCTTATTGTGTAGAGGGTCCCACATGGATCATCTTACAATAAGGGCTCATGCTTATTTAAGAAGAAGGCGCTTGGCGCACAGAGGCCCCACTTCGAAGTATTACGAAAGCGTTGCCGAAGTGGTGACAGGCCCAACGGGGAGGGTTTGTTAGTGGTTATGCCACTCTGCAGAGAAACCCACACACCCTCACTACGGCCGTAGCAGGCAGTGCATAATGCACTTTCCCCTCCCAGACCAAAAAAAAAAATAAAAAAAATATTATTATTATTATTATTATTATTATTATTATTATCATCATCATTATTATTATTATTATTATTATTATTATTATTATCATCATCATTATTATTATTATGAGTTTGGGAGTTCTGTCGGTATGGCAAACCGACTGATTGGCACTACCTTGCCCAGCGTGATCCATATTTGGCAAACTCCAAGCATCTCACCGCCTCCACGTGGCGATAGCTTCTTCTGTTACCAGACGAAGAGCTGCCTAATGTGAGAAGGCGTTTTTTTTTTTTGGAGCACAGCCATATCTGTGGAGAAGGCTAACTGAGAGGGAAACCCAGAACGCGTCTGCTCCCGCACCGGGCGGCAATTCGGGTAGCGTCTGGTCCATATTGGACGGCTATCATTAAAGTTTTTCTCCGAATCGATATACTGGAAAGAAGATTCGACAGCCGGTAGAAACAAATTTCTGGCACCTGAGTACCCAGACTGAAACCCTGGTGAAAAAGCTGCTGGGCTAATGGTAGGGCTGCCTCCGTCCTATTAAAACATAGCAAGTCTTCAAGTACGTTCAAAACATGACATTGTTCATACAATGTTACAGGTGCAGTTGAGAGTACTCATGCTTTGTGTCCACTTTGGCTCTGAACACAAGTACTCTTAATGTCTTGTGTCAACCCTTGCATGGACTCATTGCAAGCAAAGGGACACATGGGAGCATCAAAGGATATCTGTATTAATTTTCATGTGGAGATAGCGGCTTTAAGTTTGGACCCATATAACATGAACAACGAAAATACACAACAACCAACAAAAGCGAGCACGAACATCGTGTTCAGTCGAAGCGGAAAAAGCGTTAGGTCACCCACATTACAGCAACGGTCAACAATCCGAAATGGCATGTCTTTGTCGAACCCATAGCCAGCACTTGCAGCGGAAGCACAGCCAACAGGCTGGTTGATGTCGCCAACCCAAATGTTCATCGCAAAGATGCGGGCAGATGAAGAAGCTGCTGTGGGTGAGTGCAGGCGAGTTCTGCGAAAAATCAAGGCAGCGATGACGAAACAGCGGAATGTAAGCATGGATGTCAAGGATGGCTTATCTGAACTTGGTGATATTCTTACTGCTCTCCAGACCTGAAGGTCAAGCTGGCTCAAAGCTGAGACAGCGAAGAAATCAGCTAGGAATCTTGCCCCAGTAGACAAAGAGATGAAGACGCCTACAACTAGCAAGACAGCTGGTGATACGCTCCACGCAAGCAAACGTGCAGCTACTAGCCCTGCTAAGGTTGCAATGACCCACAAAAAGGGGCGCGATGATAATCTTGAGAGTTGGCAAGCAGTCGCTAGTAAAAAGACTAAGAAATCACAAAAGAAGCAGACCAAAACACAGCTCCGAAGGATCCCAAAGTTCAGATGAGCGTGGAAAATAAGGGAGCGAGCCAGCAGCTGTAATAATTAATACAGCAGAAGGATATGGCTATGCTGAGGTCCTAAAAAACCTGCGAGCCAACGCAAAATTCGACGACGAATTCAAAATAAAAGGTGATCGCAAAACTAAGACCGGTGCCCTCCTCCTTGAGTTGGAAAAAGGCGAGAAGCTTAAACGGCAATTTTGTGAGCAGATCAAAGCAGCTCTCAAAGAAACTGCTGACGTTGCTAGCGCTAGACCTATGGCAACAATAGTCATAAGAGACATCGATGTACTAGAACATATCCTCAATGCTGTCAAAATATTGTTACCCGATGGATCGAGCGATATCAAGGTGTCAGTATCTGCCCAAAATACCCGGGAACAGACGCAGACCTTCGTTACACTTACAGAAGACGATGCCGAAAGGCTCCTTGCTGTGTAAAAAATTACGATGGGCTGGCTAAAAGTCAAAATGAAAAGAATGAACGCCATCAAGAAGTGCTTCAGATGTCTAGGTATTGGACACATGCAGTACGACTGTAAGGGACCGAACATTAAGGCCAAGGTTTGTGCTTCTGGTGTGGCGAAGTTGGCCACAAAATAGCGCAATGCCATGCGACTCCCAAATGCTGGGCATGCATCGATGCAAAGCTTTCTTCCGTGGACCATTTACCGGGTTCCAGCAGGTGTGGAACGCGTAAGCAGCATAACGCGTCAAAGAAGAAATGAGAGTTCTCCAGGCAAATATGCACCGGAGTAGAACTGCGGACAACCTCCTGGCACAGCTACTGCTAGAGAGAGGGATAGACGCAGTCGTCATCAGCGAAGAGTACACGAAAGCCAGAAACGGTAACTGGATACGGGATAATACTGGGACTGCAGCTATCTGGATCTTGTCCAATGGAAGCTTTCCAATAACTACCATCGTGGCATTCGAGCCCAAACTTGGAAGCATAGAAGACTGCGTACGCAGAATCGGAGAGACTCTGGTCTTAGCAGGCGACTTTAACGCCAGGGCAGTAGAATGGCGATCGAGAAGCACGGACTCACGAGGTCCACGGATACTCTACATGGCGTCTAGACTGGGCCTTGTAGTTGCAAACTCAGGCACTAACACAACGTTCCGAAGACCAGGATGCATGGCTACTGCACCGGACATAACCCTCGTCTCGTAGAGGCTTGCTAGAGCGCTCAGAAACTGGAAAGTCCTCGAAGACTTCACTGGTAGCGACCATCAGTATATCCAGTACGGTATCGAGCTGACCGTTCGTCCCGAGCAAAGGGATGTCCACAGAGGAACGCGCAAGTGGAAGAGCGATCACCTGAACATTCCGGCGCTGCTGGCAACATTCGACAGCAACATGGCTCTACAAATCCCATATAATAGCGCACAAGCGATCGTGCAACAGACCATGCAGAGCATTACCCGGGCTTGTGATGTTGCTATGCCTAGGATCCAACAAACAACCCAAAGAAAGGCTTCTTACTGGTGGAAGGAAGAAATTGCGGAGTTGAGAAGCGCGTGTCTCCGATGCAGGCAAAAGTTCACCAGAGCCCGAAGACGGGGACCAGCGGATGCAGAAGCAAGCGCTTACAAAACGGCAAGACAGGTTCTTAATGCTGCTTTAAGACAAAGCAAAGTAACTTAGTGGGAGGAGCTCAGAAGCGATAAAAACAGCAATCCTTGGGGCATGGGCTACAAGATAGTCATGAGGAAGTTGGGTGTCAACCTATCCCCTCCGCGCCTAGATTGCAGGAAGATGGCTGAGATAGTTGATACACTGTTTCCGACACACCAACCGCTGGAACTATTACCAGAGCAGCTGCCAGATGTTCTGCCACCCTTGTTCACGGTGCAAGAGCTTGCATCTGCTGCTGGCGCACTCAAGAATAGCAAAGCCCCGGGACCAGACGGTATTCCTTCCGAGGTGCTGAAAGCAATTGCAGTCGAACGTCCACAAGTGCTGCTAGACATGTACAATGCCTGCCTGGAAGAAGTAAACTTCCCTAAGGTCTGGAAGCAACAGAAGCTAACATTCATCAGCAAAGGCAAGGGCAACCTAGAGTGTGCTGCAGCATATCGGCCACTGTCCATGCTAGATACGTCAGGCAAGCTGCTGGAAAGACTGATTAAGCCAAGACTCGCTGACGTGGTGGAGAACGCTGGTGGATTGTCACCGAGACAGCATGTATTCAGAAGCATGCTGTGGAACGACACATAGGATAGTATTTAAGAGATGAGAATGCCAGAAAACATCCACTTAGTGGCATTCGCTGACGACGCTGCTGCTGTGATTGTTGCGCGTGACACCACTGAAGCCCAACGTAAGCTAAATGTTGTCATGACACAGGTCCAAGCATGGCTCCGTGATCACGGTCTTCAGCTGGCTGCGGAAAAAACGGAGCTTATTTTACTTACGAAAAGCCATATACAGCTCAAAACCCCATTGCAGGTTTGTGGCCATACAAAAAGTACGCAGAGAACGGCAAAGTACTTGGGACTACAGCTAGACTGCAGGCTCAACTTCTGGGCGCAGATCCAACACGCAGCCAATAAAGCCAGAAGAGCCACAGCATCCCTGAGCAGACTTATGGCGAACATCGGAGGCTACACGTAGAGTAAGCGAAGATTGCTCTTGACGATCACCAATACCATCCTACTATATGTGTTTGAGTTGTGGGCTGAAGATCTGGAAGCTGATTGCCGACGCAACGTGTACGCGTCAGTGCAGCGTACAGCAGCGCTTAGGATCACTTCTGCTTACCGGACAGGACCCGAAGTGACAGTGCTGGTGATAAGCAGCTTCATACCCATCGACTTACTAGCTTTCGAACGCAGGAAACGCTGGGTAGCAGAGCAGGAAGGAAGAGAATTGACCTTTGGGGAAGCTAGACAGCAGACAATCCAACAGTGACAAGAGCGATGGAGTGCAGAAGCAACGGGTAGATGAACGTCGAGGCTTATTTCTAACTTAAAGAGCCTGCTGAACAGAGTAATGCGAGAGCTTTTCCAAAGTGGGCTTTTAGTGGGTGAAAGCCCCACATACCACATTGCGATGGCAACGTGAGATGCTAAAGCATTCACCCCGCCTTAACCCAAAAAAAAAAAAAATTATTATTATTATTATCATCATCATTTCTATTACTTACCCCAAGGCAGCGTGCTTGCGCCATTGCTTTACTCCTTGTTCACTGCCGACCAACCAGTAAGAAACCCATATCGCTCCCTCATCGCTACGAACGCGGATGACACCGCTTTCCTGGCCTCAAATACCAGTCCAATTGAAGCCTCTATTATTATTCTGTCACACCTCTCAGCAATAGAGCCTTGGTTTAGTAAATGGAATATAAACATCAACACTGAAAAATCCGTGCAAGTTGTCTTTACTCTGCGGACTCTCATATGCCAAGAAGTGCACCTCTTTGGACAGCTGCTTCCAACCGCGTCAAGTGCCAAGTACTTGGGCCTTACTTAGGACAGCAAACTGAATTGGAGAGCACACTTGGCAAACAAGGGAGTACAGCTCAATATTCGCTTCAAAGGTCTGTACTGACTGCTAAGACCCTCCTCTCGAAATACATCCCTACGGTTTTTATATGGGCTAGTTGCTATAAACTAGTCCATTGACTAGCTATAATGGACAAGTCAAGGACTAATCCAAGTGGTTGCAGAAAATTACATTGGTTGGGCTAGTGTTTCTTATTATTGTTGTTCAAGCCTAGCCCACGACTTTCCCACGTAGGATAACACTGAACTAGTCTGCGTAGATGAAGCGGGGGAAAACACTTTTTAAAATTATCATTGAGCATTTGTGTGTAAACTGTCTATTCCACGTAGACCAGTTCATGGATGCGTCAAAGTGGATGCAGACGTGGATGCGGAACAAAAACGCAAATTTTACGAATCTTGAAAAACGAACACCAATTTATACATTTTTCAATTTACAATATAACTTAATGCTTATGAAATATGTTTGGCAACAGCGCAATGGCTAAGGCATCTGCTTAGTGAACGAGAGTTCCAGGTTCGAATCCCGTCGTAGACCATCATATTTCATAATCGGTAAGTTTGTTTGTATTCTATTTCTTCTAACACTTGCATAATTTAAATTTAAATTACATTTAAGTAATATTTCTAACAATAGCTAATTTAACGTTTATATGATGGGCTTCGTGGGCATCTTTTTACCCCAGATTATTATAATACTAGTCCATTTGGTCTGTTTTTTGACTAGTCCTGATGGCCTGTTTTATAGACTAGTCTACGTGGCCTGTTTGATAGACTAGTCCACGTGGCTGCAGAGGCGGCCGATACGTCCACTCCAATGACATCCCCGTGTTAAATGGAATAGGAGAAACACATTGAAATGGCATAGGCGTGGACTAGTAGTAGCCCATGACTGCAGGGATTATAAAACTTGAGAACCACAGCAATGCATTTGCGCAACAGCTGCTGGAGAATAGCTATCAGACCCAACGGCTCTAAAGATTCCATCCCCTTGATCTCCCTTTCCGATTTGACACGTCATAAATATATTTAACGTCAGTGTTAAGTATACGTAACCGTCAATTACTTCACAATTTTAAGCCATTGTCAAAACATGACAGATTCTAAATAAAGAATGTTTAACCAGAAGTAAAAAATTAAATTAAAATAAATAAAAAACATAGTGGCGCATAGTTAGTTTTGGCTACGCCAAGACTATGATATCCTTCACACAGCCAAATCAATGCTCCCCCCTCTTATGTTTCTGTGCAGTTGTTGGTAATTTTTCGCTAATATTTTTACTCTTGAGCGTAATTTACTTGTTCGTGTGCGACAACAACAACATATTGACATGTAGGTACTTGAAAGTGCACGACAGAGAAAAAATTGATAGTACGGACGGACGGAAATCAATTCCTGAACTCGTCCTGATCATTTTGGTATATAGTTTATGGGGTCTCCCATCATTCCTTTAAGGCAACGAGAATGGAACTTATATAGCGCTGCTGCGGCTTTTTTCTCTGCCAGCGCATTTCGTGCCCGATCATCAAGCCACTCGGCTTGGCGACTGTTATACGCTTTTGTTTTCTCATAGCACAGCCAGCCAGCCATGCTCTGAGTATATGCCCCCAGCGTGCAGTCGCTTCTTCGCTTGCTGTTCGCCCTTCTTTTCCTTGTATAAACATATGAGCGTGTCTACGTCACACGTACTATTATTTTTTTTAATCATTTTTGCGACGTTGCCTTAGTGAAGCTATGCATTATTCCCACATTCATATATTTATATGTTTGCTGTTTTGCTAGGATTTCTACTGATTTTTGTTATTTTGTTTGGGCTGGCTAGTGTTAGTGTGTTAGTGATTTTGTATTTCTACATGACATATTTCATTGTATGCGAAGCATTTGCCATGGCATTCATTGACCTTTCTCTACTATTATCAATTCAATTTGGTGCAGAATTTGTATTTTGCCTACAAAAACCTAAAAATCAATACTTCTAAGGCAGCCAAATATCATATTTTGTGCTGATCGACCATTTGCAGTATCAGGCGAACAGCAATATAAACAAGCGTATAGTAAAATAAGCAGCCGAATATCAGTTTTGCATTGCTGGTCCATGTTCCATATATGGTCCCACGAGTAGTGAGGAAGGAAGTATCCCCCGGGGCAGAGCCTCATACCCGGATCAGGCACTCATACGACCGGAGGTGCCAGGTATCCGGAAGCCACCGTTAAAAGACACACTAACGTAGTGCCATTCATCACAAGGGCACTGTATTATAACACCGGTGATAACGGGTTTTTTCGAGTTGTCCTCTCTAGATCCGCCATATATCGTCTAGAGCAGGGGCACCTCGAGCAGGATGTGGCTCTTCACCACGTATGGTCGGTCTTCAGTAGTCGGCATGTGACTGCAAACTCCCACTGGCTGAGTCAGCTTGGCGCGGCGGCAGGCCCACACGCTTCACTAACAAAGCCTTAGCACCCCTAATTATGACATAGCTGACAACACATCAAATGGACTGACACATATAAAATCAAAAACGTTACTACCACTATTGAAAAACACAGAACTTAGATATGTATTACAGTTAGTCTCAGGTACATTTAACCCAAAAAATTTTTTATTTAGCTCATTAACATCTCCCTCACTTCCTATCTCTACTTTCCGTTTTCCTATCCCAAATTCTTTTATATTTTTCTATTTCGGTATATTTGATATTGCATTTTTAAACTTTTTACTAAATTATGCACGCTTAGCATTATCAATCAGTTTATTTACTTAACTTCTACTAGTTTTGAAAATATTATATAGGTTGTCAGTTTTATAATGTTTCTACTTGTCATAATCCTTATTTTTAATTCCTATTGCACGTTTAAACCAAGATTTATTTGCAGACTTAATAATTTGATTCCACACTAGTAAAAGACTCGAATATTGCTTTGCAATTTACCTAATTATATATCAACGCTGGGTACTGAATAAATGATATCCCATTTGAGATTACTGCATTCCTCGTGTAAACCAATTAAATCTTTATTTTTAAAATCTCTAAATTTTACACTCTGATTATTATATTTAAGTTTAAGATCATATGTTAGAAAAATTATGTCATTCTTTGAAAATGCTGGTGCAGACAGCTGGTCATATAGGAGTATGTCCAATAGTGCGGTAGAAGTTCGGGTAAAGTGAGTTGGTGTTCTTGAATTGACTAGCTTTAAACCTATTTAGGGTGTTTACTTTGTGTTGCAAAAGTGCAAAAGTCTAACTTTGCAACACTGCTGTCGTAAACACTCAATTGAACGACACAAGTCTTGGAACTTTACACAACCAGCGGTTCGCTATATGCTTTTTTTGAAAAAATAAATTTTAAAATTTCTTTAAAAAGCGTAAAAGCTTCAATTCTAGATTGAACAGCATCCCAAGCAATTCAGTAAATTGAAGCAATTGAAGGTATAAATGTTGAAATGCATTAAGTGGAAATTTAAGTTTATACGCTTAAAACTATTGCAGGTGTTTCTGACCATGTCTTGGCCGACTTTGCATCCACGAAATATGGGATGATTTCGTGGATGATGCAAATTGCATTTATGCGATCCGCAGAGGCGACATTACAAGTGTACCCAAGTCCATTAGTTTGCGCGATATTATCCTCTGCTCATTTGATAATAGCCTTCTGAAGCAAATGCTGCGTGTATCCCAGGTCCAATTAGGCATGCTCCTTGAGCTTATAAAAGAACATGAAGCCTTTAAAACACCAGGCGGTCCAAAAAAAAATAATTGCCGATTGATCTGCAATTGGCAGCTGTTTTGTTAATGCTGGGGTCCTCTGGAAGCAGTGCGTCGGTGCGAAAAACTTGCACAATATTTAGAATTGGTGATGAAGGCACCTTATGCTTAATTACTAAGAGTGTTTTCTCTGCATTTTTGCAGCTGATGCCCAAATATATTAATTGGCCCAAAGCAGCGGAGCGCCAACAGCTTGTGGAACAAACTTTTCATGAGTTGCCTTACTGCATTGGGTATATTGACGGCATAGAAGTGAAATTGTTTGAGAAGCCTCCAAGCAACCACGAGGTGTACTATTCACGGCAGCGGATCTATTCTGTGAAGCTGCAGGTTATATGCGACCACAAGATAAGAATTAGGGATGCAGTCGAAAACTGCTTTGGTCTCCTCAAAGGAAGATTTAACAGATTGAAGGATCTTCGGATCTCGCGAAAGCGAGAGAAAGTCTTTTCTTTGCGACTGGGTGCTGCATTCTGCATAATATTCTAACAGGCGATCATGATTTTGTGCTGGAAGAATCTTACCAACATGATGTGCAAGATCCATTGCCTTCCGAAATTGTAGCAAAAGATACAGGTACTTCAGTAGCTGAAAGCCAGAGATTGCGTATTTTTGATTTAATGTTTCCTTAAAAAAATTCAACAAATAAATCTTTTATGCTTTTAAATTTTTTTTAATCTTTCTTTGCGTATTTAAATTCAAGTTCGTATTATAACATACGTTTCTTTTGCTCCAGCTCCATTTGTTTTAGTTTGAACTCGTTCTCCTGGCGTATCTCTTCAACGCGAACGCGTCTTTCTTCGACAGAAATTTTTCTCTCTTCTAATTCTTTTGCCCAATTAAATTTCTCCTTCTCTTTCGAGATATATCCTTCCACTGCAATTGAATAAAACTGGTTTATATACAAAAATAAGCAAAACCAACCCTCTTTTACTTTTAGCGCCTAATCACAATGAACAGCTGTTTTTTTTTTTGTTTAGGACCTAAAGCACAAAATTACACCAAAAGCATACCAGAAAATTGCTTTTATTGTGCAACACTTTTTCACTTTTGTATCATTTTTTAACACTGAAATTGTTGCAAAGTAACAACGATATTTTAGTCATAGGCAGGGGTCAAGCAAAAAGTGTAAACTCGATTCTGTACAAATTGTTGTTGGGATGGCTTGCACTTTACACTTTTTTCGACAAAAAGAAAGTGAACCCTAATTGATTCCATTTCGTCCGTTAAGTGATGTTTTGTTAGCATGTTGCTATTTAAGTCACCAGTCAAGATAACATCAGTTCATCTTAAAGTTAAATTTGATGTAATTTCTAAAAGATTTGAGTATTTTATATTCTTATGTGGTCTGTATATACAGCCAATGAGCAGTCTGCTGTCAGGATTTAAATTAATAATTTCAAGAAAAATAAATTCAATTGAACTGTCACTGGGATGCTTATAAATAACTTTACAAGTCAGTCTTTTCGTGGCGAAAATGGCTACTCCGCCAGCATGACATAAAAGATCTGAGCAAAACACATTAAAGCCTTCATGTATAGTTGACAGATCACTAAATTCCGGGACAAACCATCTTTCGGACACGCATACAACATCAAAATTAGAATCTAGAAACATATAGAGAAACTCTTCCATCTTATTTGCCAAGCTTTGAGACCGAAAAAGATTATCTGGGGCTCGGTCACTCACTCATTGACTTTTCTATGCACGCTTATCTGAACGAGCTTTTGGAAGCTGGTCATGCAGATAACTTTGCCGCTTTCAATCGTCTTAATGTGCACTAGCTCGCGCCGTCAGAAAAAAGCGGCACCTTGTTTTTGGTTTTTGAGTTTCATTGCCTCATAATTCTCTCTCAACAGCTGTTCATTACGATAAATTAGCAATCGGAGGTTTAGTTGCGTTTTTATGGATTGCCGGTAATTGACAGCAGCGCGCAGTATGCTGACCTTATCATTATAGTTTTCAAAACTTAATTTAATTATGGGGTCAGCAACTGAATTATCTGACCTGGACTGCCTTGACGTTTAACCTATCTCTGTCTCGGTGCTGGCGCGACACCGAGAGAGAAACATAGCGTGTTGAAAATTCATTTCAGCTACTTCCCGCTCAGAACTTATAAAATTTATTTTGGTTCGTTTAAATTGAATATTTTGGATAAATTGGTACAAAGTTCGCACGTTTATTGACAATTTTTACGGTTTGCGCACGATTTAACGTTTTACCTGTTTTTTCTTTGAATTTTTATACTCGTTCCCGAAGGTAAAGAGTATATTGGCTTTGTGCAATATCCGTCATGGTGTCTGTCCGTCTGTCCGTCTGTCCGTCATGGTGTCCGTCCGTCTGTATGATCGCAACTTTTTTCCACATCCTTCTAACTAGAGACTTGAAACTTTCCCATTCTCTTTATCTACGGGATAGTAAATTAAAGTGTCAAGATTGGGGTTCTACGATAACTGAGGGGCTGGCAAATCGATAAATTCGATAATTCAAAACCGATAAATCCACATATTTCGCACATCCCTACAGCTAGAACTTATAAGGACGTTTTCTTGGCCGAGGTCGGGGTCTCAATCGCGTCCGGGGTGTTTTTACAAATTATTTGTAAAAATGCTGGGACATAAATGGGGGGTGAGGGGTAGTATGGTCGCTCAGATCGACATCGTCGGAGTGGGCTAAGGGGAGGAGTAGGGAGTCCAGGGTGATCACTAAGAAGACCCTTCCACTCCTCTCCTCAGACCACGCTTCGGCGCCGACCAGGCGTAAGACCTTTGACTTCTGGGATGCGAAGAGGATCGGGAGCAGGTACTCACCTGGCTCGGCTAAGGGTAAAACCCGGAAGCTTACCTCACCTAATACTGTTCGACCCGCTTTCAATCACTGGCCGCGCCTTTTGAATTGCGTGTGATGGACCTAGTCAGGGATCTGGGGCGCACAGAGTAAGACTTGGAATGCGTCCCAGACTCCTTTACCCGAGCCCACCACAACCTGTAACGCACGGGTATTACCCGATTGTCACTACACACGGAACAGGCCAAGAAGCAGACGTCACAGAATCTAGAGTAAAAATCGGAAGATTCGCTAGTCTGGCTCCTCATGCCGATCCCAAGTGGACCGTAGGGTGAGGTGACCCAAAGCCAGAGGCTTCGACTACCCGCTGAAAAGGGAAGAGAGTAATAAGAGAAACACTAACGTGGGTACATTTAAATTCTTTATTGTTTCATAAGGAGTGGGGGAAAGGTAATGGATCGCAATACAACATTTTTGGCCGTTGGACAACTTACCCCGTGTTACTGGGCTTATATGTGTGTGGGATGCCGATGCGTGTGTGCGAACGGGGCGTCCTCATGCCCAAATCGGTGCAGGTATTCCCTGAAGCAGCCATGACCACTTAATAGTTGTGTGGGGTAAAAATTTAGCTGCCGATGCCGCCTGTTTATCCACGCTGAGATGCTCGGATTGAGGCGATGTGTCCAGCGCCCTTGCAAGACGCATCCCATTGCCTCTGCCAGTTCTCCTGGGTGCGCGTTTTGGCTGTAGTGCGCACTGCCTTTTTTTGGGGAGTGGAAAGAGCCTCACCGTGCGTTCCCTTGAAGATCTCCGCGGCTTCCCTAGCCAGCTCGGCTATGGGTGCTACTCCAGCCAGAACCTGGCAAGCGTCGTCCGAGATTGTTCTGAAGCCGCTGCAGACTCTGATAACTCCAAGGCGGTGAGTGGCTCTCAGTCCGCGGGTGTAACTTACAAAGCTGCATCTTGGTTGCCATATCGGCGCCGCATATAGCGTTGTCGCTCTTGTGACACTGGATAAGAGGAGCCTCTTGAACTGCTTTGGGCCTCGCGTGCTATGATTCGCGAGATTGCACGATTTGTTAGGGCGGCCTTTTTGCTAGCGTACTCCAAGTGCTCTTTAAAACATAGTCTGGTAACCAGCATCACGCCCAGGTATTTAATTGGCGTCTTTGAGATGACCACTGTGTTGGCCACCATTATGGTAGCTGTCTCCACTGCTTTCCGGCTGCTAATGCGCACTGCCTCCATTTTTTGGGGTGCTATCTGCAGCCCTACTGAATATAGCCACTGTAAGACTTCCGCGATGGCTAAGTGGCACTTCCCCTCCACTGTCTTAAGTTCCTTGGCGACGACCACTATTTCCACATCGTCAGCAAAGCCCACTAGGTGAACATCATCGGGCATCAGTAAACGAAAAACGCCGTCAAACATGACGTTCCACAATAGAGGTCCCAGAACCGACCCTTGTGGCACGCCTGCAGATACTTCATGTTCCTCTGTCGACTCGCTGGTGTCATACTTCAGGATTCCATCCTTGAAATAGCTTCTTGTAATCCTAAGTAGGTACTCCGGGACGTTGAGCGCCTCGAAGGCATCCAGGATGCAGCCCCATTTAGCCGTGTTGAATGCATTTTTGACATCCAACGTTGTCACTAGGCAGTACTTCTTAGCGCCGCCTTTCCATCTGCATCCGGCTATCGCTCCCGAGACTAGCTCGACTACCTTGCCGACCGCATCCAGCGTAGATCTCGCTTTGCGGAAGCCATACTGCGGCGGTGAAACTCCACCAGCAGCTGCAATAGCGCCGTCAAGCCGGGTGCAAATCAGGTGCTCCATTAGCTTACCGACCGTATCGATCAGGCAGAGCGGGCGATATGCAGCTGGATCATCGAGCTGCTTGCCAGGCTTCGGTGGTAGGAACAGGCGCTGAATTTTCCAGCAGTTTGGAAACACTCCGCTTCGTAGGCAGCTGTTGAACATACTCGAGAAAACCTCAGGGTGGAGTGCGATTGCCAGTTTTAGTGCTCGGTTAGGGATCCCATCTGGGCCAGGCGACTTGCTCGGCTTCAACATCGATGCAGCATGGCGAATCTCCTCCAGTGTGATGAGCTCGGCTGCTGGAAGAATGGCTTGCACAGGCGGGAGCTCACCGATATCCTCAGCAATACTGGGAAAGAGATGCCTAATAATCTCTCTCAACGATGCCTGGTCCATGGGGTGGCTGCGGGAAGAGGCGTTAAAGCGTTTAACTACCAACTTGTAGGCATTGCCCCACGGGTCATTCTCCGCAGTGTCGCAGAGGTCCAAGAAGCATCTGCGTTTGCTATCTTTAACAAGCTTTTGGAAGTGTCTCCTGCGGGCGAGAAACTCAGCCTGACGTCCCTGAAACACCAGCGATCCACGTGAGCGCTGGTAGCGGCGTCTCGCATAGTTGCAGTCGCTCCGAGCCTCGGCTATCTGCTCGTTCCACCAGTATACTGGGACATGGTGCCTATGGTATCTTCTGCTCCCGGTCATGCTAGAATCGCACGCTCTGCTTAGCATCCGCATGGTTTTGAACGTGTGCTGCGTTCCGTGGTTTAGGAGTACCACGTCCAGGAGAGAGAACGCCTCGAGCAACGCCCGTCCCTTGGCATTAGTTGCTGAGCTGCCCCACTCCTCTGCCCACGCGTTGAAGTCGCCCGCGATGACTGTAGGGTGGCGGCCTCTAGCGTCTGTTACCAGGGTGTCCAGGGTGTCTGCGAACTCTGGGAGCTGCAGACTAGGTGCCAGGTAGATGGTGTAAATCCACACGCACGAAGCCATCCGCCCGGGAAACTCTGGTCAGTGGTGGCGCGGCGCACCCACAGGACCAAATGGCCGCTCTTCCTGATGAGTCAATTGCACAGTTTGGTCCCTCCTGCAGCCGGTATGGCTCGCTCAGCACTGCAAGATCGGCAAAGCGTTCACGCACTGTTTGCGACAACAAGTCCTGAGCCGCTGCACAGTGGTTAAGATTCAGCTGTATGCACTTCATTTTGCACGGCTTCTAACTCCTCCGCTGAGTGGACATCTACTACTGCCCGCCTGGTGGCTGATTGAGGCACTGCCCTTAGCGCTACAGATGAAACACCTCGCCTCGCTCTTACAACTTTCTGCCTTGTGACCCAGGTCTCCGCACCTGATGCAGCACTGGGACCTGTCCACTGAGTTACGGCATCTATTAGCGGTATGTCCCATTTCAAGGCATTTGAAGCACCTCCTGTTAGCCTGTGTCGACAACGCAGCCACTATTTCCTCCTTGTTTGCCAGCTCGTCCAGATCTCAAATCGCAAAGTGCGATTGCTCTGTAAATGAGCGAACCACTGCGCTCTTTCCAAGCATCAGATCCATTTCATCCTTAAGCTGCTTGGTACACTCCAGGCCGCTTTCCTTTAGCTCCAGAAGCAAGTCACCTTTAGCAGTGCGACGAGCTTTCGAGGCCTTATCGCGAACACCGTTGAGCTTGCCATCGTCTCTGCGAGTAACGAGCGCTAATACTTCGCTGTATGACAGCTCACTGGTACTTATGACTAGCGCATCTGATCTGCTCTTCAAGAGCTGCTTACCATGTGGCTTGTCAGGTTTCCTAGGCGGCTTCGTCATATTCCTCCGTTGCACCGTTTGCCAATAGGTGCATGGAGCAGGTTCTCTTGGATGGAGCGGGGCGCTGGCTGTCCTCGAAACCCCGCTACCTTGCCTTGCATACGCTGGGTGGCAATTTTGCAACCGGCGTTGTCTGGGTGGCAGAATCCTCGCTTACTTTGAAAGCTGGCTTACTTCCGCCTTCAATCGCTTCGTAAAATTTAACTGCGTTCCCTGCTAAATCCCTCACCTGCTGGTTGAAATGCCGCTGCCCGAATAAAAGAGCACTGAGGCTGGTAAGGGTGGCACCCAGCTGCTCGAAAGCATCCATCCCAGCCGGCTCCTGAGGTGAGGCGGGTGCCACAGGTGCAGGCGAGGCGCCTATAGGTGCCAAGCTTTGCACGGGGGGAGGCGCGACCTCCTGAGGGGGGGATCTCGGCAATGCTGATCGGCGCACAATTCCTTCCAGTGCTACCACTTGTTTCCAATACGCGTAGGACTTCAAGCAGTCCCTCGGTGACCTAAGGTTTCCCTAAGGTGTTTATCCGGTGGAGGCTATACCGTCCCGAATCGGTCACCAGAGCCCCACGGAGCACCGCCGCGGCGGAGGGGGTTGGTTATAGCCGGTTCCGCTTGAAAATCCCTACTAGAGAGAAATCACCAAATGACGCGCCTGGTGGTTATGCAACGATATTTCGTCGCACTCGCACCTAGCCAGTACGTGCGCAGCTTGGGTGTACGTGGATGCCGGCGCATGTATAGCTGCCTAAGCGTGGCTGTGTGTGCCTGGGTGTGTGTGTGGATGCCGGTGCGTGCACAGCTGCCTGAGTGTGGGTGTGAGCGAGTGTGCCTGTGGGTGCTCCAGACTTTTAAGAAGGTGTCCGTATGCCTGTGTGTGTGTGTGTATGTAGCCTTCTCGCTGCAGCTGTTTTTGGTCGCTGGTTTTGTGTTTTGCACGTGTCCCGCTTCGTTTTAGCTCCGCCCGAAAACTGATTTGCTCCAATTTTGACAAATCATTTTTTGGGTTGCCATAGCTAGCCAAAAACGTGTAGTTTAAGCTTTCGGGTGACCATCGCTTGAACCAAGACGTGGAGTTGTCGTTTTCGGGTGACCACGGCTTTGAATGATCGCGTGTTGTGTCTGGCAGCTTTTGTGAAGTAGCACTTTGCCAGCGGAAATGCTACCTCACAAACTACGAAATGTGGTGAACAGATAGCTACTAGCAACACCCAAAAAACTTCATCAAAAATTTTGGAGCCACGCCCACCAATTCCGACCCCAACCCCTCCGCATTTTTAAGTTAAAAAAGCCTATATCTCCAAAAGTTTTTGAGCTATAGCCATGCCACGCCCACCAATACCGTCCTAACCGCCCCCATCCGCCCCAACGCTTCGTCAAAAACGAGAATGCGTTTATCTTTCAGAGAAGTGGAGCTAGAGTCACCAAATTTGGTAGAAAGATAGCTGACAACGACCCCCAAAAATCTGCATCAAAGTTTTGGAACCACGCCCTCCCATTCCACCCCCCTTTCCCAACCTTTTACAAACATTGAGCTAGAGTCACAAAATTTTGAAACGAAGACAGCTGCGGCATCCCCATCTGCATCGGAGAATCTGTAACGCAGCGTGCACCTCTGCCGAATCCGTACGCCTTTGCAATCAGGCCTCTTTTTACCAATTTAAAAACTTGTAACGAGTATACCGCAGTCGGACTGCAACGTTTCCACTTGTTCTACATGAGTTTTAACAGACGCGTCTGCTTGCTTTGGTTCTGCTAATAGATTTGTTGCTTTTATTTTGCTTGATGGATTTATTATTGCTACATATGCGTATTGAAAAGTTGGAAAATCGTTGCTATTGAGAATACATAATACACCATTTTTTGTACAAAAATATTGTTTTATGATTTTCTTATTTTCCTTATGTTTCTTGTGAAAATGATTAATAACCTCTGTTTTATTGTCATTTCACTTAAATAGCTCAATTTGTTCTTTATAATAATTTATTGGTCTTTCTGTAATTTGTTTGTTACACTGATATTCTTTTTTGGAACAATGTACACTGACCGACAACCGATTAGCACACTCTGTAACTTATTAGTTTAAAGGCAAATAACTCCCTACTCTGAATATGAAAAAACTGGTGTTTAAGCGTGCGTTCGGGCTGTGCAAAGAGTTATTTCGAATGCTAAACATATAAAACGTCGAAAATTAAAATAAAATAAAAACCACCTCTAAACCAACTTAGAAAAATGCAACGGCTCGATTTATGTCAATCGAATATGACCTGGACCAAGGAGTGGGAGCGGGTAGACGACGGCTAGTAGTTTTTTTTTTTTATTTCGTTTTTATACTGGCTTATGATTTAGGAATGTTCCTAAAGCTACATTACTTACATCGGTTGTGAGACAAAATGGTTTGTCATTATCTGGATATATTAAAAAGGGGACAGATGTTAAAATAAATTTTTATTTTTCAAATGCTTAGATGTATGATTCATCTTTAATATCTACTTTTGCTCCTTTCTTTAATCTACGTGTCTTAGTTTGACGATGTTTGCGAAGTTTGAAACGAATTTTCTATAAAATCCACATAAGCCTAAAAATAGATTTATTTCTTTCGGAGTATTTGAAATATGGTATGTTATTACCGCTTCAATTTTGTTTGGATTTAGTTTTATGCCTTTGATTGTTACAATATGTCCTTAAAATTTAATTTCGGTTTTTAGAAATTTGCACTTGTCTATTTGCAATTTTAAGTTGGCTTCCCATAGTTTTGCGAGTACCTTATTTAGTGACAAAATGTGCTCTTCTAATGAAGTGGAGTAAATTATATTGTCATCTAAATAAAAAAATCAATTTTTGTAGATAAATTGTTCATAAAACGTTGAAAAGTTGCTGGTGCATTTTTAAGACCAAATGGCAAACGTGTGTATTTGGTATTGACTTAGGGTCCATTTGGATTTGATGATAACCTTTTGCTAAATCAAGAGCTGTGAAATATTGGCATCTGCCATGCTTATCTAAAATTTCTTCCATAAGTGGAATCGGGAATTTGTCGTCAATTGTGATTTCATTTAGAAATCTGTAGTCAATTACTACGCTATATTTTTGTTTACCTGATGCATCCAATTTTTTTGGAATTACCATTACTGGTGAGTTGTAAGGTGATTGAGATTTTCTTATTATCCTTGACTTGTTTGTCTATTTCCTCATGTTGTATTTGTGAATACTTATATGGTCTTTTATAAATTGAATCTTCATGTTTTGTTAACAGTAGTTAACAGTGTTTAACAGTACTGGTGAAAGTCAAATTGTCGCCTTCGTGGTACTGAATATCTCCAAATTTATGTAATAACTTTGAAATACACATTTTTTCTTCATCGTTTAAGTGATTTAGGCCCAATATCTCAATGTCCGGTTAAATTTTCGTTTAGCTAACTGCCGCATTATTTTGCTGTTCGAGTTAAAAATAATTTGGTTTTCTCAAAGCCAAAATAACCTTTCATCGATAAGTAACTATCGCCATAACAGCGTTGCCACATATATACACAGCGTTGCCATTTATAGCGAGCGGCTCAGCTGTTTTTTGTTATTGTTTTGCTTGGTGACTGACAAATTTTGCATATTTTAAATATATAAAATATAAAATTTAAATGAACACGCCTGATTTTAAACGGTTCCGTGGGAAAAACTTTTCGCTTTCTGAGGAGCATTTGTTGGTTAAACTAGTAGAGTCGAATCAGCACATTTTAGCAAGAAGAGCGACACCGTTACGTGGAAGCAGAAGGACGAAGCCTGGCAGAAACGTGCTGCTCAGTTCACTGCGCAAACTGGTGTTAGTCCTTCGTGGAAAGCATGTTTACCTATTACTATGGCAAGCCAATTGATCTACAACCCTTGCAAGAATGATTTTGCAAGTAGATTTGTTTAGCCTGATTCGCTGAACAAATTTGACATCATCCAGATCAGTGAAATAGTTCACCCTATTCCTATAACTTCTCGAGTTATGTACTCTTGGCTCTGTTTCGTCAAATTGCGTCTCCGTCCCCGAATATATAAAACTCTGCTGTGCGATGCCATTTTTCTTTAATAACAAAATAAATATACAATTCAAGGGACAGCTGTTTGCTTTATAGATGATTCTTATCGATATATCGTGACTTCAACGCGCTATAAATTTTAACCGAGACCCAGCCTTCCAGTTAGTTTGTTTCTCATATACTCCTAATCGAACATTGAGAGACTCAAATTCGACTAAACTTAGAATAAGTTGACTAACCGGACATTGAGATATTGGGCCTTAGTCGAAATTTATTTGATTCTTTTAATTCTTCTTTTATTACGAAATTGAAATCTTATTCTTCGAATGATGGTGGATCTAGGCACTCTGGTGCTCGTTCTTCCGTTACATTTATGTTTGGATCATATTTAAATAGGAATCCGTACTCTCCTTATGTTACTGCTCCCTCTTCATAATCAATTTTTGCTTTACAAGTTTCTAAATAATTTCTTCCAAGTAATAAAACATATCGATTTGAAAACTTATGAACATAAAATTTATTTTTGGACGGACAAATTTTAAATGAACCTAATTTAATGCATTCTGTTAGTTTTATATTACCATTGATTGTGTGAACATTTAGTTCTTCGTTTTTAATTGGAAAGTTTAAATAATTTTTATTCATTATATTAATAGTACTGGACTACCTGCGCGTGAGTTATTGTAATTATTGTTTGGATAGTTGTGATTAACTTGTTAAGTGGGATAAGTAGGTGTACTTCGGTTAAAATTTGCTTGATATTTTTGACCTGAATTAGTTTTATTTGCATTTTGATATTTATTGTTTTTTGTTGTATCCATAACACTTTTTTCGTATAATCCCCTCTTCTATGAACTTACGTAGATTTTCGTTGTTTTTGTGTTGTATAGCTGTCTCAGTAGTTCCTTAATCGGTGTTTGTGTTTTATATTCCTCCGTCAATGCCCTCTTTAGTTCCGTCCAGTTATTGGCGAATGACAATTGTGAAATCCGTTGTGGTGCCTCCCCGACGACTTGTACTTCTATGGCTCCATAAATAATGCTTTGTTGACGTGGATTTGTAGTTGGATTAAGATGTATTATATATTCGATCCTCCTGATGAATGCGCTTAATTCGTCATGATTTCCATTAAACTGTGGCACTTGCCTTATTTGCGACAAGGCCTGATTAACCTCTGCGTCACTTAGTACGTCATTTGTCATTTTTAATTTATGTTTGATTGTTTTTAATGTCTTCAAGTACTTTACTGTTTTTACGTGTATGGGTTTTTAAATATTTGAACACTATTAAATGTGTTAAGTTCACAATGTTCTTTCGCGGATCAGTGTGTATTTCGAGTATTGGTTTTCAATTATTTGAACACTATTAAGTGTGTGAAGTCACGTCTGTTCTTTAGCGGATAAGTGTGTTGTTAAGTATTACACTTTTTTTATTAATGCACCTTTCACATATCCTACCGGCTTTGTGACAAAAAAATAAAAACACTGTTTTATTTTATATTATCACTAATAAGCACTTAATTAATTTATTGAAGTATTGACAGTTATGTTTTTCAAGAATACGAATGCGAGACGTCTTTCTCGTTTTAAACTTAAAATCAAACTCGAACATCAAAGTTCTTGCTTTGAGGTAATATACCATAAGTGGCTATCTTTTGTTTTGGCTTCTTTCTATGCTGAAGCCGAAAAATGTTTATATTGACAATTTCGCGCTTGTGGCGTGATTGGGATAATTTGTTAACAATTATTATACCCTTAACCCATAAATTGGGTAAATAAGGGTATAATGGTTTTGTGCAAAAGTATGTAACAGGCAGAAGGAAGCATCTCCGACCCCATAAAGTACACTCCGTTTCACTTGAATAGCACACACCAATTTTTTGTTTTTATTTGCTTAATTATCAAAATTCATTGACTCAATTGTACTTTTTGTTGTACTTTTTTGTTCGTCTTCGTATCCACATGCTCTGCGTCAAAGTTGACGCTCTGAAAGTTTACCGTTACATTTTTCTGCCCATTTCATTCTCGTTTGCTTCAATTTCTTTTTAATATTTTGTTTCACATGAATAGCACATTTGCGTTAAAGTTTTATTTACGTCTTGCAGATCATCGGGAAGTTAAAGGAAAATAATATTTGGAATATTTAAAATATATTTTAATAATATTCCGTAATAATGGGTCGTGGTAAAGCCTTAACAAACGACGAACAAATAAAAATAAAAAGTTATCGAGAATGTGACCTCTCAGTGGCTGCAATAGCAAACAAAAAAATTGAAGAAGTAGAAAAGTGATATATAATTTTATTCAGAGCAGCCCAAATTATGGGAAAAATATGAAAGGTCGCGTAAATAGTGTACTTTTCAATGCAGATAAGCGATCTATATTGCGCGAGGCTTCCAATTCGCATGACTCTATTGAAAAAATAAAAGCAAAAGCTAGGGTTAGTGCAAGTAAAACTACTGTGTGGCGAGTGATTTCGAAGGCCAAACATCTAAAGCACCTAAAATTGAAGAAGAAACCACCACTTACCCCTCTTCGTAAAGAAGCCAGACTTAGTTTCTGTAGAAACTATATGACATGGGACAGAGAGTGGCAGCGCGTTGTGTTCTCGGATGAAAAAAAATTTAATTTCGAGGGTCCTGACGGTTATAATTATTACTTTCACGATTTAAGAAAGGAGACCCATCAATTGGAGCGTCTACACAGCAGAATCGGCGGGGTTATGGTGTGGGGAGCCATATCCTATTTTGGTACATGCGAGCTCCAATTTTTGACTCCCAAGATGAACGCGCAATCATACAAAAGAGTTTGGGAAAAGGCTTTTCCTCCACTAGAAAGTCTTTTTGGACATTTGTCGTGGACTTTCCAACAGGATAATGCCCCAATTCATACAGCCCGTATTGTCAAATCTTGGATCGAGTCAAAAAATGTCAATCTCTTAAACTGGCCTCCATACTCGCCGGACCTTAACATCATCGAAAATGTTTGGGGGTGGCTGGCCCAAAAAGTTTATAAGTCAGGAAAACAGTATTCCAACAAGGACGAGCTCATCCCTTAATTATATTAAAAAGCTTTATGATTCCTTGCCAAATAGGATATATGAAGTCACTTTAAACAAGGGAGGTTCTACCCATTGTTAAAACTGATTAATTAATTAATAATTTATATAATTAACCCAAAAAAATTTGTTTAAGATGAATAAAATAATATTTACTAAAGTTTAATACAAAGTGTGCTATTCAAATTAAACAATTTTTACGCACTATTTTTTGGTTATTTAGTTTTTAAGCCGTGTAAACTGAAAAATGTTCAATACATTTTTTTTTTCGCTTATTAATAATAAAAACTGATTACTTTAACTATAAATTAAAGCTTTGAAATAATCTTTACTTTCATTTGTTTAAGAGTTATTGTTAAATGAAATGCACCTTGCCATGTGTGCTATTTAAGTGAAACGGAGTGTATTTATATTCTTGATCAGCATCAACAGCCGAGACGATATAGCCATGTCCGTCTGTCCGTCTGTCTGTCCGTCTGTCCGTCTGTTTGAACGCGTGGATCTCGGAGACTACAAGAGCTAGAGACTTCACATTTTGTATTTAAGTTCTCCTATACCATGAGCAGAACAAGTTTGCTTCAAATTATCGATAACTATTCTGGTTTCCGATATACACATAATATCGATAACAATAAAATATCGAATTTGGAAAATGTAAAAATTAGGGTTGAAATAATGGGTAACGATAGAACTTTTCTGAAAAATTCGACCAAATCGGTTAAGAAACACCGGAGATATCGAATTTAATCGTTTGAAGCTAAGTCCTTATACCAAAGTCAATTCTAAATTCAATTTACATATTTATTGCAACTGGGTTCAGGGTATCTTCTTGTCGGGCTCTCCCGACTAGAGCCTTCTTACTTGTTAATAATTGGGTTGGTGTGAATAAAGATATTGTTTACAATTAGTTTGAGATATGGATAAGTAGTTTGGTGTGGACACAGTAAATAAGGGTCGCACACGAACAAGTAAATGACGCTCAAGAGTAAAAATATTAGCGAAAAATTACCAACAACTGCACAGAAACATAAGAGGGGGAAGTATTGATTTGGCTGTGTGAAGGGTATCATAGTCTTAGCATAGCCAAATTAACTATCGCCGCTATGTTTTTTTTCTAAATTTGCGTTTGAGACTGGAAAGATATTGAAATTACCGCAAGTATGCGCGAGTTTCAATTGCGTTGCGAAAATAATATGAACAGCGATATATATATGTATGAAGTTTATTGTAATACGATCTACCGAAGCAGCTCCGATGCGTGCTTAGCGACTCTCGGTTACAGACTAACTTCAGAACAAAGGAAAACCTTAAGAATAAACAAATGCGAGTTGCCAGATTGGTACTTTGTAACTAAAGAATACTTGTGGGGTCAATATTTCAACACTCTCCCACAAAGTAACAAATATATAAATCTTAAATACTAGTAACACCCAGTGAAGAAATGCAGCCGAAGTGCTTGGTGCTACTAAGGCCCTTTGTTAGGACGTCTGCGGGCATCCGTTCTGTGTCCATATACGCTACTTGGATATCACCACTCTAAAGTTTATGTTGGATGAAGTGGTGTCTCACGTCGATGTGCTTTGTACGAGGATGAAAACCAAAGCCTTTTACCAAATTTTTGAGCGCTTTGGTCATCATTGAAGAGTTGTGCCGCATCGCATTTTCTACCAATCCGGTTTAGAATTGCCTTCGAGTACAAGGCCTCCTATGTTGCTTCACTCATTGTCAAGTATTCGGATTCGGTGCTTGACAGTGCGACTGTACGTTGTTTTTGTACTTCCCAGCAACTGGCGGCACCTGCTAGTATAAACGCATGACCAGAATAAGAGCGCCTGTCAGTCAGATTTGCACCCCAATCAGCATCGACGACTCCATAAAGACCTTCGCCTGTTTGCATGCTACCGCTTAAGTATCGAAGGATTCGTTTCGCTGCTTTGCAGTGTTCAACGCTATAGTATGAGTTGAACTGGCTCATAAAGTTAACGGCGTATGCAATGTCTGGGCGAGTTGTGACTGCAAGAAACATAAGAGACCCAATTAAATTTTGGTAAGGATACTTATCCATTTCTTTTTGATCAGCTGTTTCTGGTCGCTTCAAAGTACATTTCGCCTCGATTGGTGTTAATGCTGGTTTGCATTCAGTCATTCCAAATCGTTTCAGTACAGCCTTTATGTACTTTTCCTGTGAAAGAAATATGCGATGCTCATTCATATTTTGCTCAAACTCAATGCCAAGACAATTCTTTACTGGCCCAAGATCTTTTATCTCGAACGCTTCTCCGAGAACTTCTTTTGTCTGCTGCAATCATTGCGGATGAGTAGTCGCCAAAAGCAAATCATCCACATAACTAGTGACCAAAAGAATTTTGTAGCCTCTAGTCCTATTTCTTGCAGCTTCGTTGTAAGTTTGCTATACCAACGCAATCCAGACTGGCGCAGTCCGAATAGCGCCTTCCTCAGCAGACATACAGGATTTTCCAAGGATGAATGTGCTTCACGCCATTCCACTGCTGCATTCAAGAATTCTCCATGATGTGAGTTCTGCTTGCTTCCTACTGGCTAACCGGATTCCAACTTTTTCATGAAATCGTTGAAGCTCTTGGGTACTTTCATATATACGCTCTCTTCGAGCTCGCCGTTTAAATTCGCTGTCACGACGTCCATCTGGTGTACCTCCATATCAAGTTTAGTTGCCATGGCAACCAACAACCTAACTGATGTGAATCTAGCTACAGGTGAGTAAGTTTCGTGAAAATCTTCTCCGGGCCTCTGTGCGTACCCTTTAGCAACCAATCGTGCTTTCTTTTTTCCTGAGACTGTGCCATCATCTTTTGTACGGAATACCATCCTGATTCCCAAAACTTTTCGATCTTTGGGACGTTCCACTATTGTCCATGTATTGTTTTGGATCTGTGGCAAAAACTCATCCTCTATCGCCTTTGACTAGTAAGAGCAATCTATGCTCTCTACTGCTTCTTCTGACGTAGTCGGATCCTCTGGTTCAGCTTAATGTGCCATTTCGCATTATTCAAACAGTTTGATTTCACTTCTTTCCTCATTGCTGCTGTCGTTGCGCACCTGTGTTGGTGCCTGATATATCTTACGCGGCCTACCACGTCGGCCTGTCTTCTCAAGGTTCGGAATCACTCTGCCATGCGGCTGCTTAACTGGCTCTTGTTGCTCTTCGTAGCTGCTGTCTTCACTTGCATGTTGTTCGCTGCGTTTGCTGGTCAGATTGATAATGATGTTTTCGTCTGTGCTCTGCTTGCAGTCGTAGAACTCTGCATATTCGCGTTTGAAGCCTGGAATATTCAAAAACTTTACATCTTTGCTTACTATTACCTTAAACTTTCCAGGTAAATACAACCGATATGCTTTCGATGTTGTTGATTAGCCAACCAGCACACATTCTTCCGAGCGCGACTCAAATTTTCCTTTATTTGAGCCCTTAACTAGCGAATATGCCTTCGTACCAAATTTACGCATGTGTATCACTGTAGGTACCTTTTTTGTCCAGTAAGTGTGAGGAACTCCACCGGATAATCCCCGTGTTCTACACCTATTTCTTGTGTAACACGCTGTGTTGATTGCCTCCGCCCAAAACGATGGTGGTGCGCCAGACTGCTTCATCATGTAGCGCGCCATCTCGACCAGGGTGCGGTTATGTCTTTCTGCTAATCCATTTTGCTGCGGCGTATGGGGTGTTGTCAATCGTCTTCCGATTTCATTAACATTCATGTAGGCATCAAATGCTTTGTTGCAATACTCTATCCCGTTGTCCGACTGAAGTGCTTTCAACTTGGTCATGTAATGTGTAATGTTCAGCTGCAGCTTTGTATACCTTAAAAGCGTCAAACACGTCAGATTTCTTTTTTTTTAAATAGAATTCGCAATGCCGCGAATAATTACCTATAAAGGTAACAAAATATTTGCAGCCTCCAATAGATTGTGTTCTCATTGGGCCGCACAAGTCGCTGTGTACTATTTCAAGTCGCTCTGTTGTACGCTTTTCTTGTGCGCTTTTATAACTATTTGCAGTTTGTTTTTCACTTATGCAAATTTCGCACTTTGACAGTTTTTCCTTTTCATTGATTTTCATACCGTAGACTTTGCCATTTTTAGCCATACTTTTTAGATCATTTTCGTTTAAGTGTCCCATCCGATAATGCCATAGATCAATATTATTTTGATCATTATGCATTGTACTATTTACTTGATGCTTTTCGCTGTTCAAATAATATAAGTTTTCATGTCGTTGTGCACGTAGCATTATGGTATAATTTTTCATAATAATTGCTTCATTCTTACGGAATAGCACTTCAAAATCATTATCTGTAATTTTGGAAATCGACATTAAACTTTGTCGTAGATCTGCCACATAGAATATATCTTTTAGCGTTAGATCCGATTTTCGCTGCTGGTCTTTAACTGCGACTTTAATTTCACCAATACCATTTATCTTTGTGGTATTATCGTTTGCTAAATGCATTGTCTTTTTGACTACTTTCATTTTATTAAACATGTTCACATTTGAACTCATATGAGTAGTGCAGCCGCTATCACCATAAGTTATTTTTCTCACTTGTGAAAAATGCCATCTCTAAAGCGTTTAGCATCTCTGATGTGCTTGCGCATTGCTCTCTTGTATCACTTTTCGTGTTCTTCTTTGTCTTTTTTCGACAGTTGCGCGCAAAATGCCCAGCTTTGCCGCAGCTAAAAAATTTTCTCTCTTCCTTTTGAAATTTTTCGTTCCGTTCCTCTTTGTTATTGTCTTTCCGACGATTAGCGAACATAGCGTTTTGCTCTGCACGATCGCCTTTTGGTTTTCGCGCTTCTGATTCTTCTAGAATCTTAACGCGAAGTACATCAGGGCGTGGCAAGTCATCTCGGGCTTCCATCGCATAACGAAACATTTCATACGAATCAGGGAGACTGTACAATAATAGAATCACTAGTAGATCATCGCCAATCGCAACTCCTATCTCTTTTAATTTTTTGACTGCGTCGAAAAAATTGTTCACATGTTGGCGTGCGTCGCCGCCTTCAATCATGCGTGACAATGGCACTTGTTTTAACAGGCTCGCTTTGATTGAAATGTCTCCTGCAATTTCAACCAGTATTCTTTCGCCGATCCACACTTTTCAATTATAGGCAATTCTGATGGGCTAATTGATAACAATATATCTGATCGCGCCTTTTCGTCGAATATTTTCCATACAGCCTGATCTTCCACCGCTGCTGGATACGGTTTCGTCCCATCGACGTTCTGTCATAGTTCGTTTTTTACTAATACGGCTCGCATCTGTAGTTTCCATGTATCATAGTTCTCCGCACACAGCGGCTCTATACGAATAAAAGCACCGACCATTTTACACGACTGTACTTTTTCTATTGTCCACGCTTTTTTACTATTTTCGGCACTCTGGGCCCGTAACCTATTGAAATTACCGCAAGTATGCGCGAGTTTCAATTGCGTTGCGAAAATAGTATGAACAGCGATATATATATATATATATGAAGTTTATTGTGATACGATCTACCGATACAGCTTCGATGGGTGCTTAGCGACTACTTTGTAACTAAAGAATACTTGTGGTGTCAATATTTCAACAAAAGAAAATTTTCGAAATTAAAGGCACTCACTGATTCCTAATTTCCAAAATGCTGAGAGTCTGATGATAAGTGGGTTAGGCAATGGAGAATACGCATTGCTAAACTGAATTGAATAAAATGAGCGTATTTCGATGGATCTAATACATTTTTTAGAGCGAATACTACCGTATACAGAAGAATGTTCTGAACTCGGTCGACTTATATCGGCCTAATTCTTTAACAGTTCTTGGTGGTCTTCCGAATTCTCTTGGTAATTGACTTTGAATAGACAATTCTATAACAATTTGTTGAAGCTTATTGTGATGTAGAGGATATGCTCGGATTCGAAAATCTATGTCAGTGCATATCAAATAATCTTGTTCATAAAATAAGATTCTTCTTTTATTCTGAAACTCCTTTTTGATGACATTTTATGCAACTATAAGCCCAGTATAACCCTTCACTCCCAAAATAAAAAACCTAGCAGGTGCATCGCATATAAAACTTCTGCAGCGTATAGCAAATGACTTATCGTTATAACAAAAACCCTCAGATATAAGACAATTTAATTAATTTATAAATTCAGTGCAAGACCATCAACATTAATGTTCAAAGAAATATGTTCAAGCTGTTCTGCTTCTTTTTCATTTAAGGTCCGTATCCAGTACAGCGAAAAACAATTTTCCATACAAAATCGTTACCGAAGGTATATTAAAGTGTTAAGATGCGGGCTCTACAATAACTAGGGGGGCTGGCAATATGCATACATATTTCGCACATCCATTACAGATAGAACTACCAAACATGGTGAGAAGATAGCTACTAGCAACCCCCAAAAAACTGCATCAAAAGTTTTAGAGCCACGATCACCCATTCCGCCCACTTTCCCTACCGTTTACAAACTTTGAGCTAGAGTCACCAAATTTGGTATGAAGATAGCAATTGACATTCCATAAAGATCTGCATCAAAAATTTTGATGCCATGCCCACCCATACCGCCTCCAGCCTCCCTTTCCCAACTTTTTACAAACTTCGAGCTAGAGTCACCAAATTTAATATGAAGATATTAATTGAGATCCCACATCGATCTGCACCAAAAATTTGAATGCCACGCCAACCCCTTCAGCCCGAGCCCCCTTTCCCCACTCTTTACAAACTTAGAGCTAGAGTCACCAAATTTAGTAAGAAGAAAGTAATTGAAATCCCACATCGATCTGCACCAAAAATTTTAATGCCAGTCCCAACCCTTCAGCCCCAGCCCCCCCTTCCCAACCTTTTACAAACTTTGAGCTAGAGTCACAAAATTCGGAATGAAGATAGCAATTGACATCCCACATAGATCTACATCAAAAAGTTGGATGCCACACCCACCCATTCCTCCACCAGCCCCTCTTTGCCCACCTTTTACAATTTTTGAGCTAGAGTTACCAAATTTGGTATGAAGATAGCTGGTTGCATCCCCATCTGCATCGGAGAATCTTTAAGGCAGCGTGCACCCCTGCCGAATCGTACCCCTTTGCAATCAGGCCTCTTTTAAGCGGTTTTAATACTGGTAACGAGTATACCGCAGTCGGTTGCGTCTGACTGCAACGTTTCCCCTTGTTTTTATACCCTTAACCCATAAAATGGGTAAATAAGGGTATAATGGTTTTGTGCAAAAGTATGTAACAGGCAGAAGGAAGCATCTTCGACCCCATAAAGTATATATATTCTTGATCAGCATCAACAGCCGAGACGATATAGCCATGTCCGTCTGTCTGTGCGTCTGTCCGTCTGTATGAACGCGTGGATCTCAGAAACTACAAGAGCTAGAGACTTCACAATTTTTATTTAAGTTCTCCTATACCATGAACAGAACAAGTTTGCTTCAAGTTATCGATAACTATTCTGTCTTCCGATATTCACATGACATCGATAACAAAAATATCGAATTTGGAAAATGTAAAAATGAGGCTTGAAGTAATGGGTAACGATAGAATTTTTCTGAAAATTTCGTCCAAATCGGTTAAGGAACACCGGAGATATCGAGATAAATCGATTGAAGCTAAGTCAGTACACCAAAGTCAATTATAAATTTAATTTATTTATTGCAACTGGGTTCAGGGTATCTTTTAGTCGGGCTCTCCCGACTAGAGCATTCTTACTTGTTTTTTTTAATAAGATCGCTTCATGTTAAACAATTCACTCAATATAAATATATTATACAATATAAACTTTTTATGTATTTTTTGTTAGACAACAATTATAGTTTTTCACTTACGATTGCGATTTACTCACATTGATCTTAAATCACTATTGAAGTGAGCTTAAATTTTTCTACAAAACAAAGAGATCGACAGAATTACTTTAAATTTACCAGACGACGACGTTGACTGAGTAATTGAGATCTTATGCTCGCAAAACTATTGATATTTCACTTTTTGCGAAGTTAAATACAAGCCTAGTCGTTTTTTGAATAATAGCATGTTCTTAGGCTCGCAAAACTATTGATATTTCACTTTTTGCGAGGTAAAAGACAAGCCTTGTAGTTCTTTGAGTAATAGCATGTTCTTATGCTCGCAAAACTATTAATATTCCACTCTTTGCGAGGTAAAAGACAAGCCTTGCTTTTATTTCAGACATTTGCTTGATTTCAACTTGACGAAAAGCTTTGATATCAACCTTGCTTTTTTAAAAACATCAAGCGCTTAATTCAGTGTTTGCTGGGAATAAATGAGTACTTATGCTCGCAAAACTATTGATATTTCACTTTTTGCGAGGTTAAATACAAGCCTAGTCGTTTTTTGAATAATAGCATGTTCTTATGCTCGAAAAACTATTGATATTTCACGTTTTGCGAGGTAAAAGGCAAGCCTTGTAGTTCTTTGAGTAATAGCATGTTCTTATGCTCGCAAAACTATTAATATTTAACTTTTTGCGAGGTAAAAGACAAGCCTTGCTTTTATTTCAGACATTTGCTTGATTTCAACATGACGACAAGCTTTGATATCAACCTTGCTTTTTTAAAAACAGCAAGCGCTTTATGCAGTGTTTGCTGGTTTGCATTAAAATTATACTCGATACCGAAGGTAAAGAGTATATTGGGTTTGTGCAATGTCCGTCATGGCGTCCATCTGTATGTTCGCCACTTTTTTCCACACCCTTCAAGCTAGAGACTTGAAACTTTCAAATTCTCTTTATCTATGTGATAGTAAATTTAAGTATCAAGATGGGGGTTCTACGATAACTGCGGGGCTGGCAAACCGATAAGTTCGATAACTCAAAACTAATAAATCCACATATTTCGCCCATCCTTACAGCTTGAACTACCAAATTTGGTGGGCAGCTAGCTATTAGCCACCCCCAAAAAACTGCATCAAAAATTTTAGAGGCATGCCCACCCATTCCGCGCCCATCCCCCCTCATTTTGAAATCAGAAATGGCTATATCGCACACAGTTTTTGCGCTATAGCCACCAAATTTGGTGGCAAGATAGGTGTTGATGACCCCCCAAAAACTGCATCAAAAGATTGGTTGCCACGCCCACCAATACTGCCGTAGCGGCCCCCATCCGCCCCAACGCTTCGTCAAAAACGGGAATGAGTGTATCTTCCAATGTAGTGGAGCTAAGGCAACCAAATTTGGTAGGAAGATAGCTGGCAACGACCCCAAAACAACTGCATCAGAAATTTGGAGCCACGCCCACCCATTTTGCCCCCCTATCCAAACCGTTTACAAACTTTTAGCTAGAGCAACCAAATTTGGTGTGAAGATAGCAATTGACATTCCACATAGATCTGCATCAAAACATTGGATGCCACGCCCACCCATACCGCCCCAGCCCCCCTTTCCCCACTTCTTACAATTTTCTAGCTAGATTCACCAAATTTGGTATGAAGTTAGCAATTGACATTTTACAAAGATCTGCATCAAAAATTTGGATGCCACACTCACCCAATTCGCCCCCAGCCCTCTTTTCCACAGCTCTTACAAACTTCGAGCTAGAGTCACCAAATTTGGTATGAAGATAGCAACTGACGTTCCACAAAGAACTGCATAAAAAATTTGGATGCCACACCCACCCATACCGCCCCCAGCCCCCTTTCCCCACCTTTTGCAAACTTCAAGCTAGAGTCACCAAATTTGGTATGAAGATAGCACTTGACATTCCCAAAAGATCTGCATCAAAAATTTGAGTGACACGCCCACCCATAGTGCCCCCAGCCTTCTTCCACACCTTTTAAAAACTTCGAGCTAGAGTCACCAAATTTGGTATGAATATAGAAATTGACATTTCACAAAGATATGCATTAAAAAAAATTTTTTTTTGTGTTTATGTTTGTGATATGTTGTCATTTTTAACTTTTGTAGCTGTTTATAACTATTTAAACTCTATGAAATGTGTTTACTTCATGTTTGTTCTTTTGCGGATAAGTTTATAAAGCATTGCACTTCTCACGAAAAAGTACTGTTATCATGCACTTTTTTCACATATCCTACCGGCTTCACTTATTAAATGTTGTGGTTATAGTACTTGATAAAAAAAATACAATGAGTTTTGGAACTCACGGGCGATGTGTTAACACCTGTTTGTTGTTGGATTTGAACCTGTATTATTGCTATGAGCACGTTTTCTGGAACAAAAATAATATTTGTGTGTATTCACAAAAGAAGCAATACAGAATTGCACTAGAGTCTAGTGACTAGACTAATAATAAATGTTGGGTACTCTTATAATGTTGGAAGATGATATTTTATTAAACTGTTTAGTTATTTCTCAATTTTGTGCTCACCAAAAATTGTGCCAAATCAATACAATCAAAATATGCACTTATAGCAAATATATTCTATAACTACATATCCACAGCAGCACTTATATTTTATTAAGGTATCCAACATTCATCTAGCGAAGTGCATTTCTGTTTTGCTTCTTTTGTGAATGCATACAAACTCACACTTTTTATTACAGCTAAATTTAATTATTGCCAAACCCATTATTCTCTATTATAACTAAATATATTAATGATTGCCAACCCAGAAACCCAGTACTTACAAATAAATAAGTTTGTACGTAATATCAATTTATTTTTTGTTGTTTGTGTGCATAACATAAACGGCCAAACCGCGTGACTCGACCGTCTCAGTCGGCTGCTTCTCTGCAATTAAGCACAAACAAAACAAAGCGAATGCAGAGCAACAGACAGCGTTTGTTAATTTACGAGTGAGACTTCGTATTTTACCAATACCATTACATTCGTTTACAAGCAGAGACAATTGCTGTACAAAAACCACATACTATTTCAATTTCGGACTGCCTATCTGGGTGAATTACGGCAGCAATTAGCGGCAGCGAGTTACGGCAGAGATTGACAGCAGCGAGTTAGAGCAGCGAGCTATGCATGTGAGTAACGGCTGAGAAGTTTGATGGTGTGTGACTTTTAATAGTCACGCTACCACGCGTATAAATGTTAACACATCAAAAATAAATAAACACAAATTTATTATTTTTGTATATCACTATCATTATTATTATATTGGGGGTAAATACACTGCGACCAAATAGATCTATTGTGCCCCCTTCTTGGCCTATAGCTCTTCCATCAGGCCCAGGTGTTGCATAAAAGCAAGTACCTTTGTTGGGTCGATGGTTTCTAAATCGCTAAGTTGCACAATATGTTTTCCTAGAAAAGAGATGTCCACTCCTTTTTATTACAGAGGTGAACTTGGAACTTTTGACCGAACATGTGTTCGGCTTTCATTTCGTCCCTTGGCTGTGCCAGTAGGAGAAGTTCAACCGATAGCACATCTGCCTCTACTCGACTAAGAATGTGTCCTCTCCCAACTCCTTCAACGGACATTCTTAAGAGGGTTGCCTTTTGTTGCAGCCTAATTGTTTGATGGAGTGGCGTTATCTTCAATAGAACCTCAAGCGCTGGTGTGGGACAGGTCCCATCGCTCCCGTGAGTCCTACACATGCCATTCTTTGTAGCTTCTGAAGCTGCTTCTGCACGGTGATTTGCTGTGCCTTATCCCGCCATGCAATCACTCCATACGTGAGCATGGGCCTTACTACCATAAGGTATAGCCATCTTATTATCTTTGGCGATGTTCCCCATGACTTCCCGGCTATGCTACGACACATATACAGCGCTCTGCAGCACTTTGCGATCGTATTCTGAACATGGGTGCCAAAGTTTAATTTACTGTCGAAATTGACCCCAAGGTACTTAACTTCCTTGCTTGTTTCTATTGGACTCCCTGCGAGCCTAATCTCCCTCATCCTTTGTAGCTTGTATCTTCTGGTGAACGGAACGATGATTGTTTTAGTAGGGTTTAAGTTGAGACCAACCTCCCTACACCAATCATGCGTAATGCTAAGTCCCAGTTGAACATTATCACAAAGAGTTTCTTCATACTTGCCCCGAGCTATTATCACAATGTCGTCTGCATAACCTTGACATTGAATACCCCTGTTCGCAAGTCTACTCAATAGTTCGTCTACTTGTATACTGCATAAGAGGGGTGATAAAACCCCCCCTTGAGGACAGCCCCTTGAGGTTGTTACTGTTACGTTACTATCTTGTATAGATGCCGTAGCCTGTGTGGACCGTAATAAGGATAAAATCCATCTACTAGTTGTACTGTCCAGTTCTCTTCTATTCAAGGTAGCTTTTACAACATCATGTGATGTGTTATCGAAAGCACCTTCAATGTCTAAAAATGCACAAACTGCTACTTCTTCGTTTACTACTGCTGCCCGCAGAGTACGGTGCAGCTCATACAGGGCAGTGTCCGTAGACCTGCCTGTTCTGTATGCGTGCTGCGTTGCCTGCAGTGGACTCTGTGTGAGCAGAGTACTCCTAATGTTATAATCCACCAGCTTTTCCAACGATTTCAACAAAAACGTGTTAAGCTGATGGGTCTGAAGGACTTTGGGCTGGTGGTATCTGTCTTCCCTACCTTGGGGATGAAGACCACCCTAGCTCTACTCCAAGTTCTTGGTATATGACCAGTCATTGGCCGTTGGTCTGTGTTGACCCCCTGTTTCAAGCGATTTGCACGTTTGCCAGGGGATACTTCCTGGGAAGTGCGTCTCAAACAGAAGCTCTAACATTTGCATATTGGTGCTCGTATATGTATTATCTTTACGCTTCAAGGCTAAATTATCCTCCGGCACCCACTTTGATAATGCTCTATGGAGCCGGGCACCTTCACTCGTGCTTGTTATACTTTCGCAGAAGTCCCTATAGTTCCTGCGCTTGGCCTTCCTAATCTCCTTGCTTTAGGAGGTGAGGCTTTCGCGGTATGTATCCCATGACCCGTCCCTCTTAGCCTTATTGAAGAGGTGACGTGTAGTGATACGCAGTCTCTCAAGACCGTCATTCCACCATGGGGCATCTTTTTCTTTACGCGTTTTCCCTAGTGTGCAGCTTTCTTCAGATGCTTTTTTAATGCTACTATTTAGATTTCTAACAACTCTTTCTAGCTCACCCGCGCATCTGGGTATTCCAGAGTTTTAAGTGCGAGGTAAAAGACAAGCCTTGTAGTTCTTTGAGTAATAGCATGTTCTTATGCTCGCAAAACTATTAATATTCCACTCTTTGCGAGGTAAAAGACAAGCCTTGCTTTTATTTCAGACATTTGCTTGATTTCAACTTGACGAAAAGCTTTGATATCAACCTTGCTTTTTTAAAAACATCAAGCGCTTAATTCAGTGTTTGCTGGGAATAAATGAGTACTTATGCTCGCAAAACTATTGATATTTCACTTTTTGCGAGGTTAAATACAAGCCTAGTCGTTTTTTGAATAATAGCATGTTCTTATGCTCGAAAAACTATTGATATTTCACGTTTTGCGAGGTAAAAGGCAAGCCTTGTAGTTCTTTGAGTAATAGCATGTTCTTATGCTCGCAAAACTATTAATATTTAACTTTTTGCGAGGTAAAAGACAAGCCTTGCTTTTATTTCAGACATTTGCTTGATTTCAACATGACGACAAGCTTTGATATCAACCTTGCTTTTTTAAAAACATCAAGCGCTTAATTCAGTGTTTGCTGGGAATAAATGAGTACTTATGCTCGCCAAACTATTGATATTTCACTTTTTGCGAGGTTAAAGACAAGCCTTGTCGTTTTATTTAGTAATAGCATGTTCTTATGCTCGCAAAACTATTGATATTTGATTTTTTGCGAGGTAAAAGACAAGTCTTGCTATTATTTAAGACTTTTGCTTGATATCAACTTGACGGCAAGCTTTGATATAAACCTTGCTTTTTTAAAAACAGCAAGCGCTTTATGCAGTGTTTGCTGGTTTGCATTAAAATTATACTCGATACCGAAGGTAAAGAGTATATTGGGTTTGTGCAATGTCCGTCATGGCGTCCATCTGTATGTTTGCCACTTTTTTCCACACCCTTCAAGCTAGAGACTTGAAACTTTCAAATTCTCTTTATCTATGTGATAGTAAATTTAAGTATCAAGATGGGGGTTCTACGATAACTGCGGGGCTGGCAAACCGATAAGTTCGATAACTCAAAACTAATAAATCCACATATTTCGCCCATCCTTACAGCTTGAACTACCAAATTTGGTGGGCAGATAGCTATTAGCAACCCCCAAAAAACTGCATCAAAAATTTTAGAGGCATGCCCACCCATTCCGCGCCCATCCCCCCTCATTTTGAAATCAGAAATGGCTATATCGCACACAGTTTTTGCGCTATAGCCACCAAATTTGGTGGCAAGATAGGTGTTGATGACCCCCCAAAAACTGCATCAAAAGATTGGTTGCCACGCCCACCAATACTGCCGTAGCGGCCCCCATCCGCCCCAACGCTTCGTCAAAAACGGGAATGAGTGTATCTTCCAATGTAGTGGAGCTAAGGCAACCAAATTTGGTAGGAAGATAGCTGGCAACGACCCCAAAACAACTGCATCAGAAATTTGGAGCCACGCCCACCCATTTTGCCCCCCTATCCAAACCGTTTACAAACTTTTAGCTAGAGCAACCAAATTTGGTGTGAAGATAGCAATTGACATTCCACATAGATCTGCATCAAAACATTGGATGCCACGCCCACCCATACCGCCCCAGCCCCCCTTTCCCCACTTCTTACAATTTTCTAGCTAGATTCACCAAATTTGGTATGAAGTTAGCAATTGACATTTTACAAAGATCTGCATAAAAAATTTGGATGCCACACTCACCCAATTCGCCCCCAGCCCTCTTTTCCACAGCTCTTACAAACTTCGAGCTAGAGTCACCAAATTTGGTATGAAGATAGCAACTGACGTTCCACAAAGAACTGCATAAAAAATTTGGATGCCACACCCACCCATACCGCCCCCAGCCCCCTTTCCCCACCTTTTGCAAACTTCAAGCTAGAGTCACCAAATTTGATATGAAGATAGCACTTGACATTCCCAAAAGATCTGCATCAAAAATTTGAATGACACGCTCACCCATAGTGCCCCCAGCCTTCTTCCACACCTTTTAAAAACTTCGAGCTAGAGTCACCAAATTTGGTATGAAGATAGAAATTGACATTTCACAAAGATATGCATTAAAAAAAATTTTTTTTTTGTGTTTATGTTTGTGATATGTTGTCATTTTTAACTTTTGTAGCTGTTTATAACTATTTAAACTCTATGAAATGTGTTTACTTCATGTTTGTTCTTTTGCGGATAAGTTTATAAAGCATTGCACTTCTCACGAAAAAGTACTGTTATCATGCACTTTTTTCACATATCCTACCGGCTTCACTTATTAAATGTTGTGGTTATAGTACTTGATAAAATAAATACAATGAGTTTTGGAACTCACGGGCGATGTGTTAACACCTGTTTGTTGTTGGGTTTGAACCTGTATTATTGCTATGAGCACGTTTTCTGGAACAAAAATAATATTTGTGTGTATTCACAAAAGAAGCAATACAGAATTGCACTAGAGTCTAGTGACTAGACTAATAATAAATGTTGGGTACTCTTATAATGTTGGAAGATGATATTTTATTAAACTGTTTAGTTATTTCTCAATTTTGTGCTCACCAAAAATTGTGCCAAATCAATACAATCAAAATATGCACTTATAGCAAATATATTCTATAACTACATATCCACAACAGCACTTATATTTTATTAAGGTATCCAACATTCATCTAGTGAAGTGCATTTCTGTTTTGCTTCTTTTGTGAATGCATACAAACTCACACTTTTTATTACAGCTAAATTTAATTATTGCCAAACCCATTATTCTCTATTATAACTAAATATATTAATGATTGCCAACCCAGAAACCCAGTACTTACAAATAAATAAGTTTGTACGTAATATCAATTTATTTTTTGTTGTTTGTGTGCATAACATAAACGGCCAAACCGCGTGACTCGACCGTCTCAGTCGGCTGCTTCTCTGCAATTAAGCACAAACAAAACAAAGCGAATGCAGAGCAACAGACAGCGTTTGTTAATTTACGAGTGAGACTTCGTATTTTACCAATACCATTACATTCGTTTACAAGCAGAGACAATTGTTGTACAAAAACCACATACTATTTCAATTTCGGACTGCCTATCTGGGTGAATTACGGCAGCAATTAGCGGCAGCGAGTTACGGCAGAGATTGACAGCAGCGAGTTAGAGCAGCGAGCTATGCATGTGAGTAACGGCTGAGAAGTTTGATGGTGTGTGACTTTTAATAGTCACGCTACCACGCGTATAAATGTTAACACATCAAAAATAAATAAACACAAATTTATTATTTTTGTATATCACTATCATTATTATTATATTGGGGGTAAATACACTGCGACCAAATAGATCTATTGTGCCCCCTTCTTGGCCTATAGCTCTTCCATCAGGCCCAGGTGTTGCATAAAAGCAAGTACCTTTGTTGGGTCGATGGTTTCTAAATCGCTAAGTTGCACAATATGTTTTCCTAGAAAAGAGATGTCCACTCCTTTTTATTACAGAGGTGAACTTGGAACTTTTGACCGAACATGTGTTCGGCTTTCATTTCGTCCCTTGGCTGTGCCAGTAGGAGAAGTTCAACCGATAGCACATCTGCCTCTACTCGACTAAGAATGTGTCCTCTCCCAACTCCTTCAACGGACATTCTTAAGAGGGTTGCCTTTTGTTGCAGCCTAATTGTTTGATGGAGTGGCGTTATCTTCAATAGAACCTCAAGCGCTGGTGTGGGACAGGTCCCATCGCTCCCGTGAGTCCTACACATGCCATTCTTTGTAGCTTCTGAAGCTGCTTCTGCACGGTGATTTGCTGTGCCTTATCCCGCCATGCAATCACTCCATACGTGAGCATGGGCCTTACTACCATAAGGTATAGCCATCTTATTATCTTTGGCGATGTTCCCCATGACTTCCCGGCTATGCTACGACACATATACAGCGCTCTGCAGCACTTTGCGATCGTATTCTGAACATGGGTGCCAAAGTTTAATTTACTGTCGAAATTGACCCCAAGGTACTTAACTTCCTTGCTTGTTTCTATTGGACTCCCTGCGAGCCTAATCTCCCTCATCCTTTGTAGCTTGTATCTTCTGGTGAACGGAACGATGATTGTTTTAGTAGGGTTTAAGTTGAGACCAACCTCCCTACACCAATCATGCGTAATGCTAAGTCCCAGTTGAACATTATCACAAAGAGTTTCTTCATACTTGCCCCGAGCTATTATCACAATGTCGTCTGCATAACCTTGACATTGAATACCCCTGTTCGCAAGTCTACTCAATAGTTCGTCTACTTGTATACTGCATAAGAGGGGTGATAAAACCCCCCTTGAGGACAGCCCCTTGAGGTTGTTACTGTTACGTTACTATCTTGTATAGATGCCGTAGCCTGTGTGGACCGTAATAAGGATAAAATCCATCTACTAGTTGTACTGTCCAGTTCTCTTCTATTCAAGGTAGCTTTTACAACATCATGTGATGTGTTATCGAAAGCACCTTCAATGTCTAAAAATGCACAAACTGCTACTTCTTCGTTTACTACTGCTGCCCGCAGAGTACGGTGCAGCTCATACAGGGCAGTGTCCGTAGACCTGCCTGTTCTGTATGCGTGCTGCGTTGCCTGCAGTGGACTCTGTGTGAGCAGAGTACTCCTAATGTTATAATCCACCAGCTTTTCCAACGTTTTCAACAAAAACGTGTTAAGCTGATGGGTCTGAAGGACTTTGGGCTGGTGGTATCTGTCTTCCCTACCTTGGGGATGAAGACCACCCTAGCTCTACTCCAAGTTCTTGGTATATGACCAGTCATTGGCCGTTGGTCTGTGTTGACCCCCTGTTTCAAGCGATTTGCACGTTTGCCAGGGGATACTTCCTGGGAAGTGCGTCTCAAACAGAAGCTCTAACATTTGCATATTGGTGCTCGTATATGTATTATCTTTACGCTTCAAGGCTAAATTATCCTCCGGCACCCACTTTGATAATGCTCTATGGAGCCGGGCACCTTCACTCGTGCTTGTTATACTTTCGCAGAAGTCCCTATAGTTCCTGCGCTTGGCCTTCCTAATCTCCTTGCTTTAGGAGGTGAGGCTTTCGCGGTATGTATCCCATGACCCGTCCCTCTTAGCCTTATTGAAGAGGTGACGTGTAGTGATACGCAGTCTCTCAAGACCGTCATTCCACCATGGGGCATCTTTTTCTTTACGCGTTTTCCCTAGTGTGCAGCTTTCTTCAGATGCTTTTTTAATGCTACTATTTAGATTTCTAACAACTCTTTCTAGCTCACCCGCGCATCTGGGTATTCCAGAGTTTTAAGTGGCTAGGTTAAGTTGTAGGGTAGACCTAAATTTTTCCCAATTCGTTTTCCTAGGGTTACGAGTTGGTATACTACTATCCACATTAACCTAAAGTTTGAATAGGATATTCCTGTGATCGCACATGGATTCTTCTGAAGAGACATGCCACTCTCTGAAATGTGGCTTAAGAGACCGAATAATCAGAGCAATGTCTAATACCTCTTCTCTTACTCTAAATACAAATGTCGGTGTCGATTAGAGAACTGCAACGAGTATGATTAAGTCTGATCGAACACTCGAGCCAAAAATACAATCAAATGAACTCAAGTCACCAGACCCAATATGTTCGATCGATTCAAGTATTGTCCAGCGTCAACTAATTTAATACAACATGAACCGGCTCGTGTTCGACAATCACAACCGAGTAACGGTATGGGCTGCTTCGGTTACAGTCAAACCGTGTCAGCTCATCGTTTCGGGACGCGTCGCGACGATTCATTAAAACGAACCTTATGTTAGCTACTAATCAAGGCAAATTTACTCGAATAATGTTCGATTGACTTAAATCATCTGAGGCGTACTCGAGTAAAAATGTATGATTTTGCGTATGAAGCGTATGTTAGAAGGGTTTGATGCGTGCACACAATGCGTTCAACACATCTGTGACAGAATATATTTGAAACAGATATAAACCAAGTGGAAAAGTTGCTGTCGGACGCAACCGACTGCAGTATACTCGATACCAGTATTAAAACTGGTAAAAACAGGCCTGATTGCAAAGGGTAGCGGATGCGGCTAGGGTGTACGCTGCCTTGAAGATTTTCTGATGCAGATGAGAATGCAACCAGCTATCTTTATACCAAATTTGGTGACTCTAGCCCAAAGTTTGTTAAAAGTGGGAATAGGGGGGAGGGAGGCGGGGGGCGTGATGGGTAGGCGTGGCATCAACATTTTTGATGCAGATCTTTGTGGGATGTCAATTGCTATCTTAATACCAAATTTGGTGACTCTAGCTCAAAGTTTGTAAATGGTGTGGAAAGGGGGGTGGTTTGGTTGGGTGTGGCTCCAGAACTGTGATGCTGATTTTTGGGGGTCGTTGCCAGCTATCTTCCTACCAAATTTGGTGGCTCTAGCTCCACAACTCTGGAAGATACACGCATTCGTGTTTTTGACGAAGCGTTGGGGTGGATGGGGGCGGCTAGGGCAGTATTGGTAGGAGTGGCATCCAAACTTTTGATGCAGTTTTTGGGGGGTCATCATCACCGATCTTGGCACAAATTTGGTATTATGTAGTATGGCTTCTAACTTAAAAGCGTGGTGCGGGGAATGTGGGCGTGCTCAAAATTTTTGATGCAGTTTTTTGTGGGTTGCTAATAGCTATCTGCCCACCAAATTTGGTAGTTCTAGCTGTAAGGATGTGCGAAATATGTGGATTTATCGGTTTTGAGTTATCGAATTTATCGATTTGCCAGCCCCCCAGATATCGTAGAACCCCAATCTTGACACTTTAATTTACTATCACATAGATAAAGAGAATTGGAAAGTTTCAAGTCTCTAGCTTGAAGGGTGTGGAAAAAAATGCGAACATACAGACGGACGGACGGACAGACGGACGGACGGACGGAAACCATGACGGACATTGCACAAACCCAATATACTCTTTACCTTCGGTATGGAGTATAAAAAGCTTAAAGAAAACATATTAATTTGAAATAATAATTAATATTAAATAATGAAAATTAAATAAAAATAAATCATAACATACATATTTTTTATTTGATTGCTTCTAAATTTGTCTAACGTGTAGTATATTAAGTGTCATTATTTTTATACCCATAACCCATAAAATGGGTAAATAAGGGTTTAATGGTTTTGTGCAAAAGTATGTTACAGGCAGAAGGAAGCAGCTCCGACCCCAAAGTGTATTCTTGATCAGCATCAACAGCCGAGACGATATAGCCATGTCCGTCTGTCCGTCTGTCTGTCTGTCTGTCCGTCTGTCCGTCTGACCGTCTTTCCGTCTGTATGAACGCGTGGATCTCAGAGACTACAAAAGCTAGAGACTTCAGATTTTGGATATAAGTTCTCCTATACCATAAGCAAATATAAGCAAATTTGAAAAATGTAAAAATGAGGGTTGACGTAATGGGTAATGATAGAACTTTTCTGAAAATTTTGTTCAAATCGGTTGTGAAACACCGGAGATATTGAACTTAATCGAGCTAAGTCAGTATACCAAAGTCTTACATAAATTTAATTTATTTATTGCAACTGGGTTCAGGGTATCTTCTAGTCGGGCTCTCCCGACTTGAGCCTTCTTACTTGTTATAAATTGAATTAAGAAAAATTAAACTATCAACTGAGCCTGGCGCAAGCTGGTTGCGTTTCTCTGTAAGTACATTTCCCGCTAACGAGAATGACCTCTCAGCTGCTGCACTACTGGCTGGTATCGAGTGAATTTGCATAGCAACTTCGTACAAATTTGGATATTTTAAAGTAAATTAAAGCTATCTGAAATTTCTACTATTTCTTTCGCATATCTGTCGACTTCTGTTTGACTGCAAGGAACTTGTAGTGGTTGATATTAGCGTTGAGGGTGTTAGTGGTTGATTTTTAATTGATTTGAAAACAATTAGTGACACACAATTCTCTTTCAATTCATCCTGGTCACTTGCTTGCATGCCAATAGCAGGCGGATACAAAAAAAAATTCAACTTTATGCCATATGCACAAGTTTTTTACCCATATTTTGTCAATATTTTCCAAAATATTCAGTTTCAAGCCAGCTATAGTTGGTATGTCCTCTGGGCTTGGGTATAAGTATTGCTTGATTGTCAATATTGACGGTGTCTGGTGCCGATGAACTAGAATCAACTTTATATATAGTTGTCTTCTATTTTGCATATTATATAATAGTTATATAGACGCTGCTTAAGTGCATTTAAAAATCAAATAAAACTAAGCAGTCTGAATATTCTTTTAAAATAATATAAGTTGGCATATTCAATTTTATTGAACTCTATACTTTGTATAGACGCTGTAACGTTGTTCAGTGAAGTAAATTTTTGACTTATTTTGAAGTATTTATTTATTTATAATACTTACTTTAAATTAAGTTGTTAATTTGTTTTGTTGTTTTTTTTTTTTAACAAAAATAATAAGTCGATTTTAGACTTAATAATTGAAGCAACATTATATATAGTTGTCTTCTATTTTGCATATTATATAATAGTTATATAGACGCTGCTTAAGTGCATTTAAAAATCAAATAAAACTAAGCAGTCTGAATTAGAGATGGGCATGGAATGTAATTTTTCGGCCCGACCCAACACGACACGAAAGTATAAATTTCCAACACGCACAATCACGCACGCTTGAAAATTTTAAAAACCCGACCCAAAACGGTCCAACACGAAATTTTTCACACCTTGTTTTTTATACTCGATACCGAAGGTAAAGAGTATATTGGTTTTGTGCAATGTCCGTCGTGGTGTCTGTCCGTCTGTCCGTCCGTATGTATGCAAGTTTTTTCCACACCCTTCAAGCTAGAGACTTGAAACTTTCCAATTCTCTTTATCTATGGGATAGTAAATTAAAGTGTCAAGATGGGGGTTCTACGATAACTGGGGGGCTGGCAAATCGATAAATTCGATAACTCAAAACCGATAAATCCACATATTTCGCACATCCTTACAGCTAGAACTACCAACTTTGGTAAGAAGATAGCGGCAGTATGGTGGGAAAAAGCCACACAAAGCACCGCTATCAATAAACTCAACAAGTACAAAGGCTAGCTTGCCTAAGTATCACAGGGGCACTGAGAACGACCCCGACAGCAGGTCTGGAAGCAATTCTAAACCTAACTCCCTTACACCTAGCTATAGAGGAAGAGGCTGTAAAGCAGGCTCTGGGGCTCTATGTAGGTAACAAATACCAGAAGGGCAACCTTAGAGGACACCTAGGTATATTGAATAGGGTAGAGGACATCCTTGATAAAACAAAAACCCTAGACCAAATACAAACCATCCATAGTTTCACGAAAAATTACAAGGTCATTTTTCCAACAAGAGAGCAATGGACTTCAAATCCATCTTGGCTAAATGACGATGCACAAAATTGGTTCACAGATGGATCCAAGACAGCATCAGGGGTAGGAGCAGGCATAGTGGGTCCTCGCACACACATCTCTCTCTCACTTGAGGCCGAATGCACCGTTTTTCCAGGCGGAGCTCTTCGCTATTTTACAGGCGGTATATAGACTGAATAGCAGACGATTGGTAGGAGTTAACATTCGTATACTCTCCGATAGTCAAGCAGCTCTTAAAGCACTAAACAGCTATAGCTATAGCTCAAACTTCATACATGAATGTCACCGTGAGCTAAATGCACTGGCAACCAATAATAGAGTTTCTCTGGTTTGGGTCCCAGGACATGAAGGTCACTCAGGTAATGAGGCCGCGGATGTAAGGGCTAAATTAGGAGCGGAAGCCCCGTTTATAGGCCCAAGTCCAATGTTTGGTTATTCAAACAACAAACTCAAATCTGACATACACAATTGGTTAGAAAAAAAGAAAATAATGCACTGGAACAATCTAGAGGGTCTTAGGCACTCAAAAAGATATGTTTGCCCTGATGCAGCAAGAGCAAAGGTAGCTCTATCCTTAAACAGATCACAACTTAGGTCACTTTGTGGGGCGTTAACAGGCCACTTTCCCTGCAACGACCATCTACATAAGATGGGCCTTGCTAGAAACAGAACTTGTAGATTCTTACTAGCAACCCCCAAAAACTGCATATAAAACTTTGGAGCCACGCCCCCCCATTCCGCCCCCAGACCCCCAGAATTTTAAAGTCAAATAAGCCTATATCTCCCACAGTTTTTGAGCTAGAGCCACCAAATTTGGTGCCAATTTAGCTGATGATGACCCCCCAAAAACTGCACCAAAAGTTTGGATGCCACGCCCACCAATACCGCCGTAGCCGCCCCCAGATGCCCCAACGCTTCGTAAAAAACGGGAATGCGTGTATCTTCCAGAGTTGTAGAGCTAGAGCCTCCAAATTTGGTAGGAAGCTAGCTGGTAACGACCCCCAACAATCTGCATCAAAGTTTTGGAGCCTAGCCCATCCATTCCGCCCCCCTTTCCCCACCTTATACAAACTTTGAGCTAGAGTCACCAAATATGGTATGAAGATAGCAATTGACATCCCACATAGATCTGCACCAACAATTTGGATGCCACGCCCAAACATACCGCCCCCAGCCCCCATTTCCCCACTTTATACAAACTTTGAGCTAGAGTCACAAAATTTGGTATGAAGATAGCAATTGACATTCCACAAAGATCTGCATCAAAAATTTGGATGCAATTCCACCCATACGCCCCCAGCCCCCCTTTCCCCACTTTATACAAACTTTGAGCTAGAGTCACCAAATTTGGTATGAAGATAGCAATTGACATCCCACATAGATGGGCATCAAAATTTTTAATACTGGTATCGAGTATACCGCAGTCGGTTGCGTCCGACTGCAACGTTTCCACTTGTTTTTATATTATAAACAACAAAATCTATATATATATTTATTTAAACATAATTTTCTTTTATTTTACATATTTTTATATAAAAATAAAATTTTATCAAGATTGGAACTTGATAGTCGAGTACGACGCTCGCTTAATATAAGCCCGGATGTGGAAAACACACTTTCGCTCGTAGCCGAGCTTGCTGGAACACTTAATATTTTTCGGGCTAGTAACTGAAGACCTTTCATATTATTTGAATTCCTCCAAAACTCTAGAGCATTTTCAGTGGGCAAACATTCTGTGGCATAGTAACGTTCTAATTCTTTTTCTGCTACTGGTTTTTCTAATTTGATTTTTTTGCTTTGTTGGCTATCTTAAGTTACTTTATGATTTTATATTCTGCATGCACTGGTGTTAGTGCAAGTCCCGTTAAGGCATACATTGTACTTGGTAGCTGAGTAAAAGCGAAACCACGACGCAGTAATAGAAATGCTAATTTTACTATAATGTTAATGTTACTGGTAACTCTATGTATGCACCGCGCTTAGGAAAAATTAATATTATCTATATCTTTGGGGAATAAAATTAATTTTGTGTTTTTTCGTGCCGATTTTGCGCTCAACGAACACGCACGCCCATGGACAAAATGCTAATTTTCAACATGCACACGCGGGCGCCTTTCGTGTCACGATGTGACACGAAAAAATCCCGGCCCATGCCCATCTCTAGTCTGAATATTCTATTAAAATAATATAAGTTGGCATATTCAATTTTATTGAATTTTATACTTACCTATAGACACTGTAACGTTGTAACAATCGTTTTACAGTGAAGTCAATTGTCTCACAGCCAAATTAAAAGATGTCTATTGAAACTTTAGATATAAGTGGTGTTTTGGTGCCGCATTCAGTTGTTCGCATATTTAGTGATGGAGCCTGCCTTTTTAGATCTATTTCCTACCTTTTATATGGTAGGCAAGGCTTCCATGGCACCATACGCCAACATATTGTAACCCATGTCGTTACCAACTGGGAAACTTTTGCTTGCTTCAGCATGAACATAAATGGGGAGTGTTATAGCTCTTCTGAACAATATGAGTGCACTATGTCAAATTCATATACTTATGGTACTGCATGTGAGCTTCAAGCAGCAGCAGAAATTTATGCTGTAAATTTTCAAGTTTTTCTAAATGGAAACTTATATCTATCATTAGGAAATGATATGCATCCTGTGAAAAAATTGCGTTTTATCGGCGAATTAATGAATGGACATTTTGATGTTTATATTCCTTTAGAGGAAGTATTAACTCAAGATACCGATGCGTCAAGTGAATGTATAACTGAAAATGTTAAAAATCCCGTTAAAAGACGTAGTCGGTTCACCGACAAAACAACACAAACGGTACGAAAACATATAGTTGAAAAATATCTTGAAAAAAATAAGGGTAAGCACATAGAAGCATCAAAACGATATCAGGTTAATAATCCAGAAGCTCATAAAGCTGCAAAGAGAAGACATCAGGCTGATAATCCTCAAGCTAATAGAGATGCAGTGAGACGACATCTGGCTAATAATCCTAATGCACGTCAAGAAAGGCGTTTGCGTGCATGGAGTGTTAAAGCCATGTCTGGCCTAAACTATGATTTTGAAATAGCTTATAGCTTGGTAGTATGAATTTGATATGCAAACATTGTAATGCTTTAAAGTGGAAAAATGAGCCTCTGGTTATCTGTTGCAAGGCAGGAAAAGTTAAGCTTTCACAAAATGAAAGTTTGCCTGATCCACTTAAGAGCTTAATAATTGGTGGACATCCCAAGCATGATCATTTCATTGATCGTATAAGAAAGTATAACAGCTGCTTTCAAATGACTTCTTTTGTTAGTACAAAAATTATAAATGAAAGTTGGTCAACCTTTAAAGTCCAAGGACAAGTGTATCACTTAACTGGTAGTGTCCGACCTTTGCCAAATGAAGAAATGCAGTTTCTTCAAATTTATTTTGTTGGTGATGATGAAAAGGAAGCTCAACTACGTTGCAAAAATATTCCAAATGTTGATTTAAGCGTAGTAAAGGATCTTCAATGTATGTTTCATCATCATAATCGTTATGTAAAAGATCTAAAAATGGCTCTCAATAAAATACCAATAAGTACTGAAGATTATAAATTGGTTATACATGCTGATCGAACACCCGCTGGTGCCCACAAAGGGCTTTACAATGCACCTCTATTAAGCGAAGTAGCTATTGTTATTGTTGGTCAGCAATTTGCAAAGCGCGATATTATTATTGAAAGACATAATAATAAATTACATCGCATTAGTGAGGTGCATCGATCATACGATGACTTACAGTAACCTTTGCTATTTCCTTATGGCGAAGATGGCTATTCAGTGGATATACCACAATGGAATCCATTATTAAAAAGGGAGGATCCAAAAAAAAAAAAAAATGATATCTGCGTTAAGCTTCTACAGCTATAAAATAATGATTCGTCAATCTGAGATAAATCACTTAATATATTGTCGTTCCCGTTTTAGTCAGTTTTTGGTTGATATGTATGCTAAAATTGAAACAGAAAGGTTAAATTATATTCGCTACAATCAAGCGAAACTCAGAGCAGATAGCTATATACATAAACATCTACAAGATGCAATAGGCCAACAAGATGTTGAAGCAGCTCAACTTGGTCAGATGGTAATTTTACCATCTTCTTTTACAAGCTCTGCACGATATATGCATGAAAAGACTCAAGATGCTATGACATATGTTCGCCATTATGGGCGACCAGATCTTTTCATAACATTCACCTGCAATCCACAATGGAATGACATCAAAAGTGTTTTGATACCGGGTCAAAAGCCACATGATCGTCACGATATTATAGCTCGAGTTTTTCATTTAAAAGTTAAAGCTTTAATGTCACTATTGATAAAAGGTTCTTTGTTTGGAAGCGTGCAATGTTTCATGTACTCTGTGGAATGGCAAAAGCTGGGCTTACCACATATTCATATTTTACTTTGGTTAGAAAATAAAATAAGACCAGATAAAATCGATAAGATTATCTGTGCCGAAATACCAAACGCAGATGAGGATCCTTTGTTATTTAACATTGTTAAGTCAAATATGATTCATGGTCCTTGCGGTTCATTTAATAATAAATCGCCATGCATGAAAAATGGAAAGTGTACCAAAAGGTTTCCTCGACAACTACTTAAAGAAACTGTGACTGGAAAAGATAGTTACCCTCTATATCGTAGAAGAGCGATAGAAGATGGAGGTAATGCAATTAATATAAATGGTAATTGCATAGATAATCGTTGGGTTGTGCCTTACAACTGTGAAGCTCACATAAATGTTGATTATTGTAGTTCTCTAAAGTCTATTAAATACATCTGTAAATATGTTAATAAGGGCAGTGATCAAGCATCATTTACTCTCGAAGACCAACGTAATGAAATTAATATGTACGAAAGTGGCCGTTATATAAGTAGCTCAGAAGCGGCATGGAGAATCTTTGCATTTCCCATACATGAACGTTTTCCGGCTATTACACACTTAGCTGTTCATTTAGAAAATGGTCAACGAATATATTTTAACCCCAATAATCCGCAACAATTACTTGACAGATTAAGCATTACACCCAAAACCACTTTGCTAGCCTTCTTTGAGCTATGCACACGTGATGAGTTTGCAAGAAGAAGAAGTTTTGTGAAGTTCCATCGTATTTTACATGGAACAATAAAGAATTTCAAAGAAGAAAACGAGGGCATGATGTGCCAAATTTTCCTGGAGTTAAAAGAGATTCAGCTTTGGGAAGAGTTTACACTATTCATCCCAATAATACAGAATGTTTTTATTTAAGACTTTTACTACATTTTGTAAGAGGACCAACTTCAACTGGTGGAACAGGTAAAACGTTTCTTTTAAATTTATTATTGGCAAAGGTACGGCAAAGTAAAAACATTGCATTGGCCGTTGCTTCTTCCGGTATCGCAGCCCCTTTACTAAATGGTGGTCGCACAGCGCATTCTACTCTAAAGATTCCATTTAATTTGTTTCATTTAGAAACACCACATTGCTCAATTTCAAAGCAATCTAATATGGCTGCTGTGCTCAAAGATTGCAAGCTTATTGTTTGGGATGAGTGTACTATGGCCCATAAAGGTGCTTTTGAAGCTGTAGATCGATCTTTGAAAGACATTCGAGATAGTGAATACCTAATGGGTGGCATAACTGTTCTCTTAGCTGGTGATTTTCGACATACTCTTCCAGTGATCCCCAGAGGAACAAGAGCAGATGAAATAAATGCGTGCTTAAAGTCTTCAATTTTGTGGCCCAAAATACAGAAAATTGCATTAACAAAAAATATGCGAGTGCACTTAAAAGGTGATAGCATAGCTGGTTAATTTGCAGAAATGCTTCTTCAAATAGGAAATGGATTATTTCCAACCCAAGATGGCAAAATAATTTTACCATCCACTTTGTGTCATGTTGTGAAAAGTATTGAAGAACTAACTCTCAAAATATTTCCGGATATTACAAATATCTCTCAAAATTCACTCGAATGGTTTTCAGAACGTGCTATTTTGACTGCGAGAAATGACAATGCATTGGAAATAAACGAGTTGTTGTTAAAATCATTTCAAAGTGAAGAAATCTCTATATATAAAAGAGTTTGTCCTAAGTGATTGTTGACATTGCCACAGCCTAAACAAAAAGAGCTACAAGGCTGAAATTTTCACACAATATTTTATGCAGGTTGAAAGTGAGCACTAAGAAAGGAATTTTAATTTGGACAACTCCTTCAAGTACCTCCCATACGATTTAGAGCACTTTTTACCCATTTTAAAAATCAAATTGCAATTACAACAATTACCCATTCCACTACTGTCGCCAGATTGTCGGACAAGCTGAGAGCTCGATCTCGAGCGAGAATACAAAAACAAAGCAATGGGCAATGACGCCTTTGAGTCCCGCAAGCAAAGTGTCATAAAAAAAAGGTTCGCACACTTGCAAGAAGCGTTTGTTGTTGTTGTTGTTGTTGGGCCCGCACTGCTACATTTTGTTGGTGTGATTGATTTAAAAAAACAAAAACAACAAAACAAAACTTGGTGCGTCTAGAAAAATTACCCACACCAGAATATTTTATGGGGGTGGATTTGCCTACTTGCTGCTGATATTACTTAGACAAAACTAACTAACATTATTAATATGTTATTGATATGCAATTGCGAACAAGCATAGGGCGTTGACATAAGTGCGCGTGTTGCTCTTAAGATATCAGGTAATTACAAATCTCGCTCCGATCATGTTCCTTTGATGTTGCTCATTTACGTTCACTCTCTATTTTATGTGCGCGCTTTGCATGTCAATCATAAAGTTTAATAACCCTAACACCTCCGCACACACTAAATTAAAGCTAAAGGCAATATGCAATTCACTTAGCTGCAGCCTCTTAGATATGTTTTGCGTTAATTCAGTGCGTGCGAAGAAGGTAGCGTTACTACGCTCTTTGTTAGACTTGCAGAGCGCGCGCATACATTGTAAATGCATGCATACATTGTTGACTTCTGAAGCAAGCTAAAAGAAAGCAAAAAAATGTTCACCAAATATATACCGTGCAAAAACAAGCACACTAACAAATATAAACTTAAGAAAATGTAATCTACATCAGCAGCAGTAGCATGCATTGCAAATAAAATCTTACAAAATTGATTGACTGAACTTCCCGCACATACATATAATATATACATACATATAATTGGGTCAGAAATACTTCCATCTACCTGTTACATACATTTGCACAAAAGCAATATACCCTCTGGTCTGTAGATCAAATGGTCATTCGCCAAGCAATAGCGTTCTGTGTACACATCGAGAATATACAAGCTAAACACTTGCAAGTTGCTTCGAAATACAAAGCACAAAACTTTAATACCCTACGTTTTAAAATTTCATAAACAGCCATTGCTAACAATTTGTTTTCGGTATTTAATTAACAAAATAATTTTATTTTTATACAGATTGTTTTTATCAATTATTTAATGCCAATAAGAAAGGTAATATGTATTATGAATAATACATTTTTATATATTGCATTTATTAATTAATAAGTCAATTAAGTCTATACCACCCTTTTTTACTAAGCAGCCGCAGCAACAGCAGGAGCAAAAGCATCATAAACGGCAGCAAGCGAATGCAATGCAAAGTGCGGTACAACTAATCTTTGTCTCGCACTTCGCACACATTGCGAAAAAAAAAATTCGCGACTCCGTTATTTCGTCATTTCTCTATCAGCTGTTTGTTTTTAAATGCTCTTTGTGCGCACGCTCTGCATGTCAAACATAAATCCTAATATCCCTTCCTCCTCCGCATTGCCTAATTTGTACCACCTACACCTAGCTGTTAAGTACAAGCGTTGTATGTAAGATCTCGGTGTGTGTTGTGTAGAGGAATAACTGTAATACTCTTTCCCACTTTATGTTTTTACATACAATGGTTAGGGAATTGGTTATGCATTTTAGTTTATATTTATTTTGAAGATAGAAAGTAACGTTTCGTTTCAGTTCATTTTTAAATATAGTTTGTATTAAAGGATAACATCGAAAGTTACTTTTTGGATCAGTGAGTTATTTATTTTTCTGATTTTCGTATTATTTATATACAATTCAGATAAAATACGTATTTTAATGATAAGTTATAAAAAATATTTAATTTAAAACATTAACGATCAACGTATTTTAATTTCTTTTGTGGTTTTTTAAACACAAGAAAAATAAGTCGATTTTAGACTTAATAATTGAAGCAACTTTATATATAGTTGTCTTCTATTTTGCATATTATATAATAGTTATATAGACGCTGCTTAAGTGCATTTAAAAATCAAATAAAACTAAGCAGTCTGAATATTCTTTTAAAATAATATAAGTTGGCATATTCAATTTTATTGAACTCTATACTTTGTATAGACGCTGTAACGTTGTTCAGTGAAGTCAATTTTTGACTTATTTTGAAGTATTTATTAATTTATAATACTTACTTTAAATTAAGTTGTTAATTTGTTCTGTTTTTTTTTTTTTAAACAAAAATAATAAGTCGATTTTAGACTTAATAATTGAAGCAACATTATATATAGATGTCTTCTATTTTGCATATCATATAATAGTTATATAGACGCTGCTTAAGTGCATTTAAAAATCAAATAAAACCAAGCAGTCTGAATATTCTATTAAAATAATATAAGTTGGCATATTCAATTTTATTGAATTTTATACTTACCTATAGACACTGTAACGTTGTAACAATCGTTTTACAGTGAAGTCAATTGTCTCACAGCCAAATTAAAAGATGTCTATTGAAACTTTAGATATAAGTGGTGTTTTGGTGCCGCATTCAGTTGTTCGCATATTTGGTGATGGAGCCTGCCTTTTTAGATCTATTTCCTACCTTTTATTTGGTAGGCAAGGCTTCCATGTCACCATACGCCAACATATTGTAACCCATGTCGTTACCAACTGGGAAACTTTTGCTTGCTTCAGCATGAACATAAATGGGGAGTGTTATAGCTCTTCTGAACAATATGAGTGCACTATGTCAAATTCATATACTTATGGTACTGCATGTGAGCTTCAAGCAGCAGCAGAAATTTATGCTGTAAATTTTCAAGTTTTTCTAAATGGAAACTTATATCTATCATTAGGAAATGATATGCATCCTGTGAAAAAATTGCGTTTTATCGGCGAATTAATGAATGGACATTTTGATGTTTATATTCCTTTAGAGGAAGTATTAACTCAAGATACCGATGCGTCAAGTGAATGTATAACTGAAAATGTTAAAAATCCCGTTAAAAGACGTAGTCGGTTCACCGACAAAACAACACAAACGGTACGAAAACATATAGTTGAAAAATATCTTGAAAAAAATAAGGGTAAGCACATAGAAGCATCAAAACGATATCAGGTTAATAATCCAGAAGCTCATAAAGCTGCAAAGAGAAGACATCAGGATGATAATCCTCAAGCTAATAGAGATGCAGTGAGACGACATCAGGCTAATAATCCTAATGCACGTCAAGAAAGGCGTTTGCGTGCATGGAGTGTTAAAGCCATGTCTGGCCCAAACTATGATTTTGAAATAGCTTATAGCTTGGTAGTATGAATTTGATATGCAAACATTGTAATGCTTTAAAGTGGAAAAATGAGCCTCTGGTTATCTGTTGCAAGGCAGGAAAAGTTAAGCTTTCACAAAATGAAAGTTTGCCTGATCCACTTAAGAGCTTAATAATTGGTGGACATCCCAAGCATGATCATTTCATTGATCGTATAAGAAAGTATAACAGCTGCTTTCAAATGACTTCTATTGTTAGTACAAAAATTATAAATGAAAGTTGGTCAACCTTTAAAGTCCAAGGACAAGTGTATCACTTAACTGGTAGTGTCCGACCTTTGCCAAATGAAGAAATGCAGTTTCTTCAAATTTATTTTGTTGGTGATGATGAAAAGGAAGCTCAACTACGTTGCAAAAATATTCCAAGTGTTGATTTAAGCGTAGTAAAGGATCTTCAATGTATGTTTCATCATCATAATCGTTATGTAAAAGATCTAAAAATGGCTCTCAATAAAATACCAATAAGTACTGAAGATTATAAATTGGTTATACATGCTGATCGAACACCCGCTGGTGCCCACAAAGGGCTTTACAATGCACCTCTATTAAGCGAAGTAGCTATTGTTATTGTTGGTCAGCAATTTGCAAAGCGCGATATTATTATTGAAAGACATAATAATAAATTACATCGCATTAGTGAGGTGCATCGATCATACGATGACTTACAGTAACCTTTGCTATTTCCTTATGGCGAAGATGGCTATTCAGTGGATATACCACAATGGAATCCATTATTACAAAGGGAGGATCCAAAAAAAAAAAAAAATGATATCTGCGTTAAGCTTCTACAGCTATAAAATAATGATTCGTCAATCTGAGATAAATCACTTAATATATTGTCGTTCCCTTTTTAGTCAGTTTTTGGTTGATATGTATGCTAAAATTGAAACAGAAAGGTTAAATTATATTCGCTACAATCAAGCGAAACTCAGAGCAGATAGCTATATACATATACATCTACAAGATGCAATAGGCCAACAAGATGTTGAAGCAGCTCAACTTGGTCAGATGGTAATTTTACCATCTTCTTTTACAAGCTCTGCAGAATATATGCATGAAAAGACTCAAGATGCTATGACATATGTTCGCCATTATGGGCGACCAGATCTTTTCATAACATTCACCTGCAATCCACAATGGAATGACATCAAAAGTGTTTTGATACCGGGTCAAAAGCCACATGATCGTCACGATATTATAGCTCGAGTTTTTCATTTAAAAGTTAAAGCTTTAATGTCACTATTGATAAAAGGTTCTTTGTTTGGAAGCGTGCAATGTTTCATGTACTCTGTGGAATGGCAAAAGCTGGGCTTACCACACATTCATATTTTACTTTGGTTAGAAAATAAAATAAGACCAGATAAAATCGATAAGATTATCTGTGCCGAAATACCAAACGCAGATGAGGATCCTTTGTTATTTAACATTGTTAAGTCAAATATGATTCATGGTCCTTGCGGTTCATTTAATAATAAATCGCCATGCATGAAAAATGGAAAGTGTACCAAAAGGTTTCCTCGACAACTACTTAAAGAAACTGTGACTGGAAAAGATAGTTACCCTCTATATCGTAGAAGAGCGATAGAAGATGGAGGTAATGCAATTAATATAAATGGTAATTGCATAGATAATCGTTGGGTTGTGCCTTACAACTGTGAAGCTCACATAAATGTTGATTATTGTAGTTCTCTAAAGTCTATTAAATACATCTGTAAATATGTTTATAAGGGCAGTGATCAAGCATCATTTACTCTCGAAGACCAACGTAATGAAATTAATATGTACGAAAGTGGCCGTTATATAAGTAGCTCAGAAGCGGCATGGAGAATCTTTGCATTTCCCATACATGAACGTTTTCCGGCTATTACACACTTAGCTGTTCATTTAGAAAATGGTCAACGAATATATTTTAACCCCAATAATCCGCAACAATTACTTGACAGATTAAGAACGCTTCTATATTGTGAAGTTCCATCGTATTTTACATGGAACAATAAAGAATTTCAAAGAAGAAAACGAGGGCATGATGTGCCAAATTTTCCTGGAGTTAAAAGAGATTCAGCTTTGGGAAGAGTTTACACTATTCATCCCAATAATACAGAATGTTTTTATTTAAGACTTCTACTACATTTTGTAAGAGGACCAACTTCAACTGGTGGAACAGGTAAAACGTTTCTTTTAAATTTATTATTGGCAAAGGTACGGCAAAGTAAAAACATTGCATTGGCCGTTGCTTCTTCCGGTTCTCGCAGCCACTTTACTAAATGGTGGTCGCACAGCGCATTCTACTCTAAAGATTCCATTTAATTTGTTTCATTTAGAAACACCACATTGCTCAATTTCAAAGCAATCTAATATGGCTGCTGTGCTCAAAGATTGCAAGCTTATTGTTTGGGATGAGTGTACTATGGCCCATAAAGGTGCTTTTGAAGCTGTAGATCGATCTTTGAAAGACATTCGAGATAGTGAATACCTAATGGGTGGCATAACTGTTCTCTTAGCTGGTGATTTTCGACAAACTCTTCCAGTGATCCCCAGAAGAACAAGAGCAGATGAAATAAATGCGTGCTTAAAGTCTTCAATTTTGTGGCCCAAAATACAGAAAATTGCATTAACAAAAACTATGCGAGTGCACTTAAAAGGTGATAGCATAGCTGGTGAATTTGCAGAAATGCTTCTTCAAATAGGAAATGGATTATTTCCAACCCAAGATGGCAAAATAATTTTACCATCCACTTTGTGTCATGTTGTGAAAAGTATTGAAGAACTAACTCTCAAAATATTTCCGGATATTACAAATATCTCTCAAAAATCATTCGAATGGTTTTCAGAACGTGCTATTTTGACTGCGAGAAATGACAATGCATTGGAAATAAACGAGTTTTTATTAAAATCATTTCAAAGTGAAGAAATGACATATAATTCTGTAACTGAAATCGAAGATGCAGTTCATTACCCCGTCGAGTTTCTTAACTCATTAAATCCGGCTGGCCTGCCTCAACATAAATTAACTTTAAAGATTGGTTCACCTGTAATGTTGATTCGCAACTTGAAGCCGCCAAAACTGTGCAATGGTACAAGATTGCAAGTTAAAGTCCTTCATAAGAATGTTGTCGAAGCAATTATCTTTACTGGCAATGGTATAGGGGAAACGGTTTTTATACCGAGAATTCCATTAATACCTTCTCATTCTGAATTGCCAATTCAATTTAAAAGATTGCAATTTCCTTTAAAAGTTTGCTTTGCCTTAACAATTAATAAATCACAGGGACAAACTCTTAAATTAGCCGGACTAAACTTAAGACACGATTGTTTTTCTCATGGCCAATTTTATGTAGGCTGCTCAAGAGTCAGTTCACCAAAAAGTTTATTTGTATTAGCACCTGACGGAAAAACAACCAATATCGTTTATAAAAAAGCTCTTAAAAGTTGTTAATAATTGCAAATTAAATTCAATAAGTGGATAAGGCCTACTGGGGAAACCACAATAAAAAATGACCCGCCTGATTCTCTACCTCAATGGTGGCGTGGAAAAGAGAATATTAAATACTTTGCTTTAATATTTTGTGAAATATTTTCTAATTTATTTTTTTTGTATCTATCTTCTATTGCTAAAATTTATAAAAACTATCCGCGCAGCGAAGTAACCGGGCCACTTACTAGTAATAAATAAAATTTGAAAAAAAATTTATAATAGGTAAACTTTAATAAAATTAATAATAAATAAAGATTTGATAAAATTAAAAAAAAAATTTAAATTTAAAGAACAACGACGTAGAGAAAACAACAACGGAAAAAAAAATACATATAAAGCCAACAATGGATGGGCCGAACGAAGCGTCCCCGAATGATCGGGTCAACCCAGGAGTGCGTGTGCGCTGGATCTACCGTATCCGGAAAGAATAATTAGAACGGGTTGTGCAAGAACTTGGCTTGGATCGAGTAGGAAAGGTAGATGAACTTCGAAAACGGGTATGTACTTTCATCAAAGACGGGGGTCATCGTACTGAAGTTTGGACGCAGTTGGCCGAATGGGAGGCGCAATTCGCCAAAGGACCAGAACCGCCCGCTACGCTCGACGTTTTGACCTTAGGTTTGCGTCAGCGTCGGAAATCTGAATCTGACCTACTGACGCTGTCGGTCTCGCCGGGGGGGCTGTTCCCACCATTCAGACACGCGCGACAGATGCCGCCTAAAGGGCAGAACACTAAAAGAGAGACCTTACCGGTAAGGTGCGTATTGCCATCGGTATGCTCACCTGTGGATAGCACCCAGGTGGGGCACGGGGGTCGTGAACCTTACACGGGGTTCGACTATGGGGGAGTCAGCCATGGGGGGCACGACATGGTCGTCCCAGAGCAAGTCCGAAAGTGGGGAATAACATTCGATGGGTATGCTGATCCGCTCGTGTTTATAGAATCATTGGAAGAGTGTGCGAGGACGTACGAGATAGAGTTAGATTGTATCCCCAGACCCCTGAGTAAAGCATTCACCGGCATGGCGTTGGACTGGTTTTCGACGAGCGACCTGAGGGACGCGACGTGGGGAGTATTTAGGATAAACTTTTTGGATTTCTTCCTGCCTCCCCAGTATTTTGACAAAATAGAAGACGAGATAAGGGCCCGTCGGCAACGGGTAGGGGAAGGGTATGAAGAGTATCTGGTTAGCCTGAAAAGACTAATGCGACACGCAGATTATAGTCCCGAACAAGAGCTGAATATGGTGTACGAGAACCTCACACGGGAGTACCCCTTGTATATTCGTAGTAGAGATTTTACGAGTACGAACCCAAAAGTGCTGTTCTGTAGACAATGCGGTACGCGTGGCTTGAGTAGTGGGACGTGTTGTGGACGGAAAGTGGGAAACGGACAGCCGCGTCATCCGGAACGGGATCGAATGGGCGCCGGCAGAAACCAGTCCCAGAATTAATATACCTACTCAGCGTCGAAAAGAATCGCATAGTCGCCACGGTGAAGATCGGAGACCGGACGGCAAGGGCGACAGTCGATACCGGAGCTACTAGGAGCTTCGTGAGTGAGGAGGAACTGAGGCACGCTCGTTACATCTCAACGTTGGATCTGAAACACGGCTACTGGCAGATCCCCATGGCGGCGGACAGTCGAGATTGCACGGCATTTAAGGTGCCCGGACGAGGGCTATTCCAATGGCGAGTTATGCCATTCGGACTGCACTCGGCCGGTGCAACTTTCCAGAGAGCATTGGATGCGGTAATCGGCCCCAGAGATGGAGCCTCACGCGTTCGCCTACCTGGACGATATCATAGTGATCAGCGCAACGAAGGAACAGCATTTGGAGAACTTAAAGGAAATCTTTCGCCTGCTGAGGGCAGCAAATCTGAAGCTAAACAGGAAGAAGTGCTCGTTCTTCCGCAGCAAGTTGGTCTACCTAGGACACCTGGTAAGCGCCGAAGGGATTCAGGCGGATCCATCGAAGGTCGAAGCAATACGCAATCTGAAGGCCCCGACGAACTTGAAGGAGCTCAGACGTTGCCTAGGGATGGCGTCCTGGTACAGGCGCTTCGTGCCCAACTTCACAACGGTGGTACAGCCGATGACACTCCTGCTGAAGAAGGCTAAGAAATGGTCGTGGAATGCGAAACAGCAAACGGCATTAGACAGCTTAAAACACTATCTGACGACCGCTCCCGTTCTCGCGAATCCCGATTTTTCCGAGAAGTTTACGTTGCAAACGGATGCCAGCGACTACGGCCTAGGAGCAGTGTTGACGCAGACCATCGACCAACAAGAGCGAGTCATCGACTACGCAAGTCGAAAGCTATCCAAGGCCGAGGAAAACTATTCGGCAACCGAGAAGAAATGCCTGGCCATAGTTTGGTCGATTCGGAAGCTGAAATGCTATCTAGAGGGATATCGTTTCGATGTAGTGACGGACCATATGGCCTTGAAGTGGTTGGATTCAATAGAGAGCCCGTCGAGAAGAATCGCGCGCTGGGCGTTAGAGCTTCAGCAGTACCAGTTTGATGTACGGTACAGGAAAGGAAAGCTCAACGTGATAGAAGATGCATTGTCGCGAAATCCGTTGAAAAAGCAAGTCGTATTCCAGCAATCCCCAGGGAAGTGGATTCAAGGAATGAGGAACAAAATCGCTAAGGAACCAGCTAAGTATGCAGATTAAGTCGAGGAGAATGGACAGTACAGTACGCGACGGCAGTACACCAAGGGATCCGCAAGACGATAATGAGGCTATCGCAGCGCTACTACTGGCCGGGTATGTTTCGGGACGCAGCCAAATACGTCAAATGCTGCAAGACATGTCAGAAATTCAAGACGGAGCAGAGGAAGCCAGCCGGATACATGCTGACCCACCAGGTGGCAGAGCCAATGGCCATTCTGTGCGCGGATTTTGTAGACCCCCTACCGCGATCAAAACAAGGCAACACGATGCTGTTGGTGTTTCACGACGCGTTTACGAAGTGGGTAGAATTGGTTCCCTTGAGACGAGCGACAGCGGCCACGTTGCAAAAGGCATTTCGCGAGCGCATTTTATGCCGGTTCGGGGTACCCAAAAGGTTTGTCTGCGACAACGGAGTGCAGTTCGCAAGTCGGAATTTCAAAGAATTCTTGAGTTCGCTGGGCGTGGAGATGGAACATACCGCCCCGTACTGCCCGCAGGAAAACCCGACTGAGAGGACTAACAGGACGGTGAAGACGATGATTGCCCAATACATATCTGGAAATCAAAGTTCGTGGGATCAGTTAATTCCGGAAATCTCACTAGCCGTCAACTCAAGCATTGCGGATTCGACTGGATTCTCCCCAGCATTCTTGATGCAAGGAAGGGAACCGCGTCTGCCTGCCACATTATATGAGGAGAAGACACCAGGCACGGGAAACACGCCGCGGCGCGAAGTAACCAGCAGCGAGCATCAAAAGACCAGGGCAGGAGTTATAACCTGAGGAGGAGAGAATGGCGCCCAGTCCTTAGCGAACTGTTATTGTTGAGAACACACCAGTTGTCCAAAGCTAGTGAGGGGTTCGCAGCGAAATTGGCCGCGAAATACGACGGACCCTTCATCGTGAAGAAGTTCATGCCACCAAACGTTGTACGTCTCGCAAAAGTCGAAGAACGCAAGAGGAAAACTGCCAGCATCTCACAACTAAAACCCTTCCACCGAGAAAACGACGACCACGAAACGAGTCAACAACAAGAGAAGGAATCAGGCGAAAGCCACTCAACGACCTAAAAACACTACGAAAGTCGCCAGTAGCGGGTTTTTTTTTCTCGTCGCTTTCGTGAATTTTGTTTTTTGTCTATCAAAACAAAAAAAGTCACTAACAACTAATCTTGCCAATGTATAAAATTTGTAACAATTTCATCAACATTTCAGATAAAGATGAACGATATCATATCGATTAGCAGCGGCGACGAGTCGGACACGACAGTCCATCGTTTCGACAAAAAGGGTGCCCACGGACGAAAGTCACGTGCGGAGAGCGGAGAAGAGTCGGACACGACAGTCGAACCTGTCGTCGTAGGCACCGTATGCCGACAGGTCGACTGTCGTGTCCGACTCTCCGCTCTCCGCACGTGACTTCGTCCGTGGGCACCCTTTTGTCGAAACGAGGACTGTCGTGTCGACTCGTCGCGCTGCTATCGATATGATCGTCATCTTTATCTGAATGTGATGAAATGTTACAATTTTACATTGGCAAGATTAGTGTTAGTGACTTTTTGTTTGATAGACAAAAACAAATTCCGAAAGCGACGAGAAAAAAAACCCTACTGGCGACTTTCGTAGTGTTTTAGGTCGTTGAGTGGCTTTCGCTGATTCCTCTCTTGTTGTTGACCCGTTTCGTGGTCGTCGTTTTCTCGGTGGAAGGGTTTTAGTTGTGAGATGCTGGCAGTTTTCCTCTTGCGTTCTTCGACTTTTGCGAGACGTACAACGTTTGGTGGCATGAACTTCTTCACGATGAAGGGTCCGTCGTATTTCGCGGCCAATTTCGCTGCGAACCCCTCACTAGCTTTGGACAACTGGTGTGTTCTCAACAATAACAGTTCGCTAAGGACTGGGCGCCATTCTCTCCTCCTCAGGTTATAACTCCTGCCCTGGTCTTTTGATGCTCGCTGCTGGTTACTTCGCGCCGCGGCGTGTTTCCCGTGCCTGGTGTCTTCTCCTCATATAATGTGGCAGGCAGACGCGGTTCCCTTCCTTGCATCAAGAATGCTGGGGAGAATCCAGTCGAATCCGCAATGCTTGAGTTGACGGCTAGTGAGATTTCCGGAATTAACTGATCCCACGAACTTTGATTTCCAGATATGTATTGGGCAATCATCGTCTTCACCGTCCTGTTAGTCCTCTCAGTCGGGTTTTCCTGCGGGCAGTACGGGGCGGTATGTTCCATCTCCACGCCCAGCGAACTCAAGAATTCTTTGAAATTCCGACTTGCGAACTGCACTCCGTTGTCGCAGACAAACCTTTTGGGTACCCCGAACCGGCATAAAATGCGCTCGCGAAATGCCTTTTGCAACGTGGCCGCTGTCGCTCGTCTCAAGGGAACCAATTCTACCCACTTCGTAAACGCGTCGTGAAACACCAACAGCATCGTGTTGCCTTGTTTTGATCGCGGTAGGGGGTCTACAAAATCCGCGCACAGAATGGCCATTGGCTCTGCCACCTGGTGGGTCAGCATGTATCCGGCTGGCTTCCTCTGCTCCGTCTTGAATTTCTGACATGTCTTGCAGCATTTGACGTATTTGGCTGCGTCCCGAAACATACCCGGCCAGTAGTAGCGCTGCGATAGCCTCATTATCGTCTTGCGGATGCCTTGGTGTACTGCCGTCGCGTACTGTACTGTCCATTCTCCTCGACTTAATCTGCATACTTAGCTGGTTCCTTAGCGATTTTGTTCCTCATTCCTTGAATCCACTTCCCTGGGGATTGCTGGAATACGACTTGCTTTTTCAACGGATTTCGCGACAATGCATCTTCTATCACGTTGAGCTTTCCTTTCCTGTACCGTACATCAAACTGGTACTGCTGAAGCTCTAACGCCCAGCGCGCGATTCTTCTCGACGGGCTCTCTATTGAATCCAACCACTTCAAGGCCATATGGTCCGTCACTACATCGAAACGATATCCCTCTAGATAGCATTTCAGCTTCCGAATCGACCAAACTATGGCCAGGCATTTCTTCTCGGTTGCCGAATAGTTTTCCTCGGCCTTGGATAGCTTTCGACTTGCGTAGTCGATGACTCGCTCTTGTTGGTCGATGGTCTGCGTCAACACTGCTCCTAGGCCGTAGTCGCTGGCATCCGTTTGCAACGTAAACTTCTCGGAAAAATCGGGATTCGCGAGAACGGGAGCGGTCGTCAGATAGTGTTTTAAGCTGTCTAATGCCGTTTGCTGTTTCGCATTCCACGACCATTTCTTAGCCTTCTTCAGCAGGAGTGTCATCGGCTGTACCACCGTTGTGAAGTTGGGCACGAAGCGCCTGTACCAGGACGCCATCCCTAGGCAACGTCTGAGCTCCTTCAAGTTCGTCGGGGCCTTCAGATTGCGTATTGCTTCGACCTTCGATGGATCCGCCTGAATCCCTTCGGCGCTTACCAGGTGTCCTAGGTAGACCAACTTGCTGCGGAAGAACGAGCACTTCTTCCTGTTTAGCTTCAGATTTGCTGCCCTCAGCAGGCGAAAGATTTCCTTTAAGTTCTCCAAATGCTGTTCCTTCGTTGCGCTGATCACTATGATATCGTCCAGGTAGGCGAACGCGTGAGGCTCCATCTCTGGGGCCGATTACCGCATCCAATGCTCTCTGGAAAGTTGCACCGGCCGAGTGCAGTCCGAATGGCATGACTCGCCATTGGAATAGCCCTCGTCCGGGCACCTTAAATGCCGTGCAATCTCGACTGTCCGCCGCCATGGGGATCTGCCAGTAGCCGTGTTTCAGATCCAACGTTGAGATGTAACGAGCGTGCCTCAGTTCCTCCTCACTCACGAAGCTCCTAGTAGCTCCGGTATCGACTGTCGCCCTTGCCGTCCGGTCTCCGATCTTCACCGTGGCGACTATGCGATTCTTTTCGACGCTGAGTAGGTATATTAATTCTGGGACTGGTTTCTGCCGGCGCCCATTCGATCCCGTTCCGGATGACGCGGCTGTCCGTTTCCCACTTTCCGTCCACAACACGTCCCACTACTCAAGCCACGCGTACCGCATTGTCTACAGAACAGCACTTTTGGGTTCGTACTCGTAAAATCTCTACTACGAATATACAAGGGGTACTCCCGTGTGAGGTTCTCGTACACCATATTCAGCTCTTGTTCGGGACTATAATCTGCGTGTCGCATTAGTCTTTTCAGGCTAACCAGATACTCTTCATACCCTTCCCCTACCCGTTGCCGACGGGCCCTTATCTCGTCTTCTATTTTGTCAAAATACTGGGGAGGCAGGAAGAAATCCAAAAAGTTTATCCTAAATACTCCCCACGTCGCGTCCCTCAGGTCGCTCGTCGAAAACCAGTCCAACGCCATGCCGGTGAATGCTTTACTCAGGGGTCTGGGGATACAATCTAACTCTATCTCGTACGTCCTCGCACACTCTTCCAATGATTCTATAAACACGAGCGGATCAGCATACCCATCGAATGTTATTCCCCACTTTCGGACTTGCTCTGGACGAAAGTCGCCAGTAGCGGGTTTTTTTTTCTCGTCGCTTTCGTGAATTTTGTTTTTTGTCTATCAAAACAAAAAAAGTCACTAACAACTAATCTTGCCAAATGTATAAAATTTGTAACAATTTCATCAACATTTCAGATAAAGATGAACGATATCATATCGATTAGCAGCGGCGACGAGTCGGACACGACAGTCCATCGTTTCGACAAAAAGGGTGCCCACGGACGAAAGTCACGTGCGGAGAGCGGAGAAGAGTCGGACACGACAGTCGAACCTGTCGGCAATACGGGTGCCTACGGACGACAGTCACGTACGGATAACGACGAGGAAGGCGAGGAGTCAGACACGACAATCCATCGTTTCGACAAAAAGGGTGCCCACGGACGAAAGTCACGTGCGGAAAGCGGAGAGGAGTCGGACACGACAGTCGAACGTGTCGGCGATACGGGTGCCTACGGACGACAGTCACGTACGGATAACGACGAGGAAGGCGAAGAGTCAGACACGACGGCCGAACGTGTCGACGGAAAAGGTGCCCACGGACGAAAGTCACGTGCGGAGAGCGGAGAAGAGTCAACGACCGACGACGACACAGGAACCCACGAGCAACACGTCCGTGTGGAAGACGTCACCGACGAGGAGTCGGATACCACGGCTCGGCGAGAAGCTAAAACGGGGGCCCACGGACACAACGTCCGTGCGGAGGAGGATGAAAAGGGTAGCGAAGCCGAAGGCGACGACCCGAGCGCATACCAGCGTTCACGAGATCCACGCCGAAATCACCCGAAGTACCAACAAAACGAGAGAGAAAACTCGCCCCCCACCTTTTTACACACGATGTACAATAACGAAGAGGTAGTCGCGTACAGGGTTGACGGTGCGGTCGTCTTAAAAATAACAAAGACAACAACAGTCATCATCACGGCACCACACGCAAAGGCGCCATCTCCGTATGTAGAAGAACCGGCATCACCGGAGCAACCCCATGCGATCGAAGACGGGAACGTAGACAACGAAGACCTGGCGGCACCCAGCACGACAGACAACCCGACGCCCAACAACGGGAAACGCATGCGGAGCGACACGGACCGGTCAGAAGAACCTTACGAAGGACTGTGCGGATGGGAGGAGGGCTTGGAGACACAAGTCGAGTCAGAAAACACGCCGTCCTGCAGCCCCGCGAAATGTGTGCCCCGCAATTAGGTGGGAATTCCCGGACGAATGGGAAGGTCTTCCTAATGAGAATATACTGACGACTATGGCGATCAACAAGAATAGAACTCATATAGAGTCGTCATGAGGCCAAATTCTGACTGCCAGTTGGAATAGGCAATCGTGGCGACACCTCTCTCACAAAGCGCTGCTGCGGCTTTTTTCTCTGCCAGCGCATTTCGTGCCCGAGTATCAAGCCACTCGGCTTGGCGACTGTTATACGCTTTTGTTTTCTCATAGCACAGCCAGCCAGCCATGCTCTGAGTATTTTGCTTGTATAAACATATGAGCGTGTCTACGTCACACGTATTATCATTTTTGCGACGTTGCCTTAGTGAAGCTATGCACTATACCCACATACATATATATTTTTATATGTTTGCAGTTTTGCTAGGATTTCTACTGACTTTTGTTATTTTTTTTGGGCTGGCTAGTGTTAGTGTGTTAGTGATTTTGTATTTCTACATGACATATTTTATCAATTCAATTTGGTGCAGAATTTGTATTTTGCCTACAAAAACCTAAAAAGCAATACTTAAAAGGCAGCCAAATACATATTTTGTGCTGATCGACCATTTGCAGTATCAGGCGAACAGCAACGTCGCAAAAATGATAATACGTGTGACGTAGACACGCTCATATGTTTATACAAGCAAAATACTCAGAGCATGGCTGGCTGGCTGTGCTATGAGAAAACAAAAGCGTATAACAGTCGCCAAGCCGAGTGACTTGATGATCGGGCACGAAATGCGCTGGCAGAGAAAAAAGCCGCAGCAGCGCTTTGTGAGAGAGATGTCGCCACGATTGCCTATTCCAACTGGCAGTCAGAATTTGGCCTCATGACGACTGTGTATGAGTTCCATTCTCGTTGATGGCGATACCAGCCATCACGCGGGAATTAGAATTCCGAAGACAGAGGAACAAGCACGGATGGTTCAAGTTAACCGTGGGAGGAGAGTACTACATAATAAACCCCCGCAAAACCGGCTGGGTTACGATAACGAAAGAGTGCGCAATGCCACAGGTCGCAGAAGCAAACACCGCAAACGCCAACAACGGGAAAACAAAGGCCGAATTCCGACAAACACCGGCACAACCGCCACACACTTGGCACATGCTACCGGCGGGTGAGGAGCTGCCGATAGCAGCAATATAAAAAATCGAGAGATGGCTCATCGGGAGAGGCCCAGGAAGACGAGATAGGGCGATAATCAAAGCGGGACTACAATTCTACAATGTGACAAAGCACCCCGACGGGAATATCACAGTCTCGAGGAAAGGGGGGGTGTGAGGTAGGCCACCCACGGGCCTCCCCACATTCGAACGCTTCGCATCAAAGTATTAATTGTATTAACAATATAAGGCGGTCACGAATTACTCAGTTGCCATGAATTACTGTTAAGGGTCTAGGAGACACAATAGTATGAATAATATAAGGCAGTCACGAATTACTGTTAAGGGTCAAGGAGACATAATATTATTCATTGTATACATAAACATAAGCTACAAATATAACATTAACTCGTAACATAATTAAGACGATAAAAATAACATAGAAGTCCACAACAGTCAACAGAAGGGCCGAGCGGCCAGATCAGCATAAGGAGAACGTAGGTCGTGCGCGCTCTCGCGACCCACACCCTCAAATGTCGCGATCCACAACTGGCAAAAGGGCAAGCTCAGGTCGAGCGCGAGACCGGCAAATCAGTTGCCCAGTAGCGTGACAAGTGGACGGACGCAAGGTTGCTTAAAACGGTTTAGAAGTTCAGCTAAAGTGAAAGAAAATGTACAAGACAATTTTGGTGAAAGAGACACTGCACGAGGTGTATAGAATAAAGACTCAGTATATTATTTAAAAGTAAGTAAGTATAAGCGAGCCCAATGAAAAGGGAATTAAAAGCAATCTAAACTGATACAAAACCCCAAGTGTTATATTAGTTTTTTTGTGTAAGACGAGCGAGAATCGCAGCACTATATATGCGATCATATATATGCTCGCGCAGAGTATCAGACGCATGACGTTCCGTGTTCGTATAAATTAAATAGTTGGGTGACCGGCGATCATTCGGTCGGTTCGGCATCGCGTCGACGGCATCAGTTCGCGACACGTTCCCCCTTCCTCTTTTCCCCAGCATTCCTACTAATCGGTGGATCAAGCCTGGATTCGTACGGAGCAACACTAGCGGAGTTAACGGAGACTGTACGAATGTAAGTCAAGCCCTGACATCCCTGTCTTTCGATGCGTTTCCCCTTCCTCCCCCGCATTCCTACTAATCGGCGGGTCAAACCCCGATTCGTACGGAGCGGCATTAGTGGAGTCAGCGGAGACTGTACAACGGTACGTCAGTCCCTGGCACTCCCATCTTTTCGGCCGCGCAACCTTGGGGTTGCATCGTTTATTGAAACTCGCCTCTATGATAGCTAACGCGTTTCGACAATTTATAAATTTCTTGTAACGCGAGCCTTGGCCAGACTGAGATCTGTACCCCGGCATAATTCAAACCTTACAAGTGGCGCCCGAGCAGGGACCAGTTAGCTAAAGAGAGGTAATATAAATCTATAATCTATAATGATATAAACCTTGTTCTGAACACGGGCATCGAAATCGACGAAAACGCAACAGTGCCAGCGTCAATTGTCGCGGCACTTTGGTTTTTTTTTGTAACGGAATCGAGCTAAGCCGACCGAAAGTGACGGTGGAAGCGGACGCGCCGATTAAGCGAGCGGTAACCGCAAAGCGACGACTATAATTGTTAGCGGCTAACGGCAAGTTGTGGCGCGACAAAAGTGATGTTGGTGTGGACAGCCAACAACCAAACGGGATAACGAGCGCGCGATCAATTCGAGTACAGCACACCCCAAATAACCACAAGTGTTTTGTGAAAAGGTATATCTGCGCACAGTGGGACGAGGATAGAAAAGTTAATGAACAGTGGAAAAGTGAGGAAATAAAAATAATAAAATTAATAATAAATAAAATTTAATAAAATTAATAATAAATAAAATTTAATAAAATTGATAATAAATAAAATTTGAAAAAAATTTATATTAGATAAAATTTGATAAAATCAATAATAAAGAAAATTTAATAAAATTAATAATAAAGAAAATTTAATAAAATTAATAATAAATAAAATTTAATAAAATGAATAATAAATATAATTTAATAAAATTAATAATAAATAAAATTTGAAAAAATTAATAATAAATAAAGATTTGATAAAATTAAAAAAAAAAAAATTTAAAGAACAACAACGACGTAGAGAAAACAACAACGGAAAAAAAAATACATATAAAGCCAACAATGGATGGGCCGAACGAAGCGTCCCCGAATGATCGGGTCAACCCAGGAGTGCGTGTGCGCTGGATCTACCGTATCCGGAAAGAATAATTAGAACGGGTTGTGCAAGAACTTGGCTTGGATCGAGTAGGAAAGGTAGATGAACTTCGAAAACGGGTATGTACTTTCATCAAAGACGGGGGTCATCGTACTGAAGTTTGGACGCAGTTGGCCGAACGGGAGGCGCAATTCGCCAAAGGACCAGAACCGCCCGCTACGCTCGACGTTTTGACCTTAGGTTTGCGTCAGCGTCGGAAATCTGAATCTGACCTACTGACGCTGTCGGGGTCGCCGGGGGGGCTGTTCCCACCATTCAGCCACGCGCGACAGATGCCGCCTAAAGGGCAGAACACTAAAAGAGAGACCTTACCGGTAAGGTGCGTATTGCCATCGGTATGCTCACCTGTGGATAGCACCCAGGTGGGGCACGGGGGTCGTGGACCTTACACGGGGTTCGACTATGGGGGAGTCAGCCATGGGGGGCACTACATGGTCGTCCCAGAGCAAGTCCGAAAGTGGGGAATAACATTCGATGGGTATGCTGATCCGCTCGTGTTTATAGAATCATTGGAAGAGTGTGCGAGGACGTACGAGATAGAGTTAGATTGTATCCCCAGAGCCCTGAGTAAAGCATTCACCGGCATGGCGTTGGACTGGTTTTCGACGAGCGACCTGAGGGACGCGACGTGGGGAGTATTTAGGATAAACTTTTTGGATTTCTTCCTGCCTCCCCAGTATTTTGACAAAATAGAAGACGAGATAAGGGCCCGTCGGCAACGGGTAGGGGAAGGGTATGAAGAGTATCTGGTTAGCCTGAAAAGACTAATGCGACACGCAGATTATAGTCCCGAACAAGAGCTGAATATGGTGTACGAGAACCTCACACGGGAGTACCCCTTGTATATTCGTAGTAGAGATTTTACGAGAACGAACCCAAAAGTGCTGTTCTGTAGACAATGCCGTACGCGTGGCTTGAGTAGTGGGACGTGTTGTGGACGGAAAGTGGGAAACGGACAGCCGCGTCATCCGGAACGGGATCGAATGGGCGCCGGCAGAAACCAGTCCCAGAATTAATATACCTACTCAGCGTCGAAAAGAATCGCATAGTCGCCACGGTGAAGATCGGAGACCGGACGGCAAGGGCGACAGTCGATACCGGAGCTACTAGGAGCTTCGTGAGTGAGGAGGAACTGAGGCACGCTCGTTACATCTCAACGTTGGATCTGAAACACGGCTACTGGCAGATCCCCATGGCGGCGGACAGTCGAGATTGCACGGCATCTAAGGTGCCCGGACGAGGGCTATTCCAATGGCGAGTCATGCTATTCGGACTGCACTCGGCCGGTGCAACTTTCCAGAGAGCATTGGATGCGGTAATCAGCCCAGAGATGGAGCCTCACGCGTTCGCCTACCTGGACGATATCATAGTGATCAGCGCAACGAAGGAACAGCATTTGGAGAACTTAAAGGAAATCTTTCGCCTGCTGAGGGCAGCAAATCTGAAGCTAAACAGGAAGAAGTGCTCGTTCTTCCGCAGCAAGTTGGTCTACCTAGGACACCTGGTAAGCGCCGAAGGGATTCAGGCGGATCCATCGAAGGTCGAAGCAATACGCAATCTGAAGTCCCCGACGAACTTGAAGGAGCTCAGACGTTGCCTAGGGATGGCGTCCTGGTACAGGCGCTTCGTGCCCAACTTCACAACGGTGGTACAGCCGATGACACTCCTGCTGAAGAAGGCTAAGAAATGGTCGTGGAATGCGAAACAGCAAACGGCATTAGACAGCTTAAAACACTATCTGACGACCGCTCCCGTTCTCGCGAATCCCGATTTTTCCGAGAAGTTTACGTTGCAAACGGATGCCAGCGACTACGGCCTAGGAGCAGTGTTGACGCAGACCATCGACCAACAAGAGCGAGTCATCGACTACGCAAGTCGAAAGCTATCCAAGGCCGAGGAAAACTATTCGGCAACCGAGAAGAAATGCCTGGCAATAGTTTGGTCGATTCGGAAGCTGAAATGCTATCTAGAGGGATATCGTTTTGATGTAGTGACGGACCATATGGCCTTGAAGTGGTTGGATTCAAAAGAGAGCCCGTCGAGAAGAATCGCGCGCTGGGCGTTAGAGCTTCAGCAGTACCAGTTTGATGTACGGTACAGGAAAGGAAAGCTCAACGTGATAGAAGATGCATTGTCGCGAAATCCGTTGAAAAAGCAAGTCGTATTCCAGCAATCCCCAGGGAAGTGGATTCAAGGAATGAGGAACAAAATCGCTAAGGAACCAGCTAAGTATGCAGATTAAGTCGAGGAGAATGGACAGCTGTACCGACACCTGGGCCACCGCGCGGACGATGAGGACTACATCCCATGGAAGTTGTACGTCGACGAAGAACATAGGAAAAAAGTGTTAAACGAATGACACGATGCACCGTCGCGACGGCAGTACACCAAGGGATCCGCAAGACGATAATGAGGCTATCGCAGCGCTACTACTGGCCGGGTATGTTTCGGGACGCAGCCAAATACGTCAAATGCTGCAAGACATGTCAGAAATTCAAGACGGAGCAGAGGAAGCCAGCCGGATACATGCTGACCCACCAGGTGGCAGAGCCAATGGCCATTCTGTGCGCGGATTTTGTAGGCCCCCTACCGCGATCAAAACAAGGCAACACGATGCTGTTGGTGTTTCACGACGCGTTTACGAAGTGGGTAGAATTGGTTCCCTTGAGACGAGCGACAGCGGCCACGTTGCAAAAGGCATTTCGCGAGCGCATTTTATGCCGGTTCGGGGTACCCAAAAGGTTTGTCTGCGACAACGGAGTGCAGTTCGCAAGTCGGAATTTCAAAGAATTCTTGAGTTCGCTGGGCGTGGAGATGGAACATACCGCCCCGTACTGCGCGCAGGAAAACCCGACTGAGAGGACTAACAGGACGGTGAAGACGATGATTGCCCAATACATATCTGGAAATCAAAGTTCGTGGGATCAGTTAATTCCGGAAATCTCACTAGCCGTCAACTCAAGCATTGCGGATTCGACTGGATTCTCCCCAGCATTATTGATGCAAGGAAGGGAACCGCGTCTGCCTGCCACATTATATGAGGAGAAGACACCAGGCACGGGAAACACGCCGCGGCGCGAAGTAACCAGCAGCGAGCATCAAAAGACCAGGGCAGGAGTTATAACCTGAGGAGGAGAGAATGGCGCCCAGTCCTTAGCGAACTGTTATTGTTGAGAACACACCAGTTGTCCAAAGCTAGTGAGGGGTTCGCAGCGAAATTGGCCGCGAAATACGACGGACCCTTCATCGTGAAGAAGTTCATGCCACCAAACGTTGTACGTCTCGCAAAAGTCGAAGAACGCAAGAGGAAAACTGCCAGCATCTCACAACTAAAACCCTTCCACCGAGAAAACGACGACCACGAAACGAGTCAACAACAAGAGAAGGAATCAGGCGAAAGCCACTCAACGACCTAAAAACACTACGAAAGTCGCCAGTAGCGGGTTTTTTTTCTCGTCGCTTTCGTGAATTTTGTTTTTTGTCTATCAAAACAAAAAAAGTCACTAACAACTAATCTTGCCAAATGTATAAAATTTGTAACAATTTCATCAACATTTCAGATAAAGATGAACGATATCATATCGATTAGCAGCGGCGACGAGTCGGACACGACAGTCCATCGTTTCGACAAAAAGGGTGCCCACGGACGAAAGTCACGTGCGGAGAGCGGAGAAGAGTCGGACACGACAGTCGAACCTGTCGGCAATACGGGTGCCTACGGACGACAGTCACGTACGGATAACGACGAGGAAGGCGAGGAGTCAGACACGACAATCCATCGTTTCGACAAAAAGGGTGCCCACGGACGAAAGTCACGTGCGGAAAGCGGAGAGGAGTCGGACACGACAGTCGAACGTGTCGGCGATACGGGTGCCTACGGACGACAGTCACGTACGGATAACGACGAGGAAGGCGAAGAGTCAGACACGACGGCCGAACGTGTCGACGGAAAAGGTGCCCACGGACGAAAGTCACGTGCGGAGAGCGGAGAAGAGTCAACGACCGACGACGACACAGGAACCCACGATCAACACGTCCGTGTGGAAGACGTCACCGACGAGGAGTCTGATACCACGGCTCGGCGAGAAGCTAAAACGGGGGCCCACGGACACAACGTCCGTGCGGAGGAGGATGAAAAGGGCAGCGAAGCCGAAGGCGACGACCCGAGCGCATACCAGCGTTCACGAGATCCACGCCGAAATCACCCGAAGTACCAACAAAACGAGAGAGAAAACTCGCCCCCCACCTTTTTACACACGATGTACAATAACGAAGAGGTAGTCGCGTACAGGGTTGACGGTGCGGTCGTCTTAAAAATAACAAAGACAACAACAGTCATCATCACGGCACCACACGCAAAGGCGCCATCTCCGTATGTAGAAGAACCGGCATCACCGGAGCAACCCCATGCGATCGAAGACGGGAACGTAGGCAACGAAGACCTGGCGGCACCCAGCACGACAGACAACCCGACGCCCAACAACGGGAAACGCATGCGGAGCGACACGGACCGGTCAGAAGAACCTTACGAAGGACTGTGCGGATGGGAGGAGGGCTTGGAGACACAAGTCGAGTCAGAAAACACGCCGTCCTGCAGCCCCGCGAAATGTGTGCCCCGCAATTAGGTGGGAATTCCCGGACGAATGGGAAGTTCTTCCTAATGAGAATATACTGACGACTATGGCGATCAACAAGAATAGAACTCATATAGAGTCGTCATGAGGCCAAATTCTGACTGCCAGTTGGAATAGGCAATCGTGGCGACACCTCTCTCACAAAGCGCTGCTGCGGCTTTTTTCTCTGCCAGCGCATTTCGTGCCCGAGTATCAAGCCACTCGGCTTGGCGACTGTTATACGCTTTTGTTTTCTCATAGCACAGCCAGCCAGCCATGCTCTGAGTATTTTGCTTGTATAAACATATGAGCGTGTCTACGTCACACGTATTATCATTTTTGCGACGTTGCCTTAGTGAAGCTATGCACTATACCCACATACATATATATTTTTATATGTTTGCAGTTTTGCTAGGATTTCTACTGACTTTTGTTATTTTTTTTGGGCTGGCTAGTGTTAGTGTGTTAGTGATTTTGTATTTCTACATGACATATTTTATCAATTCAATTTGGTGCAGAATTTGTATTTTGCCTACAAAAACCTAAAAAGCAATACTTAAAAGGCAGCCAAATACATATTTTGTGCTGATCGACCATTTGCAGTATCAGGCGAACAGCAACGTCGCAAAAATGATAATACGTGTGACGTAGACACGCTCATATGTTTATACAAGCAAAATACTCAGAGCATGGCTGGCTGGCTGTGCTATGAGAAAACAAAAGCGTATAACAGTCGCCAAGCCGAGTGACTTGATGATCGGGCACGAAATGCGCTGGCAGAGAAAAAAGCCGCAGCAGCGCTTTGTGAGAGAGATGTCGCCACGATTGCCTATTCCAACTGGCAGTCAGAATTTGGCCTCATGACGACTGTGTATGAGTTCCAATCTCGTTGATGGCGATACCAGCCATCACGCGGGAATTAGAATTCCGAAGACAGAGGAACAAGCACGGATGGTTCAAGTTAACCGTGGGAGGAGAGTACTACATAATAAACCCCCGCAAAACCGGCTGGGTTACGATAACGAAAGAGTGCGCAATGCCACAGGTCGCAGCAGCAAACACCGCAAACGCCAACAACGGGAAAACAAAGGCCGAATTCCGACAAACACCGGCACAACCGCCACACACTTGGCACATGCTACCGGCGGGTGAGGAGCTGCCGATAGCAGCAATATAAAAAATCGAGAGATGGCTCATCGGGAGAGGCCCAGGAAGACGAGAGAGGGCGATAATCAAAGCGGGACTACAATTCTACAATGTGACAAAGCACCCCGACAGGAATATCACAGTCTCGAGGAAAGGGGGGGTGTGAGGTAGGCCACCCACGGGCCTCCCCACATTCGAACGCTTCGCATCAAAGTATTAATTGTATTAACAATATAAGGCGGTCACGAATTACTCAGTTGCCATGAATTACTGTTAAGGGTCTAGGAGACACAATAGTATGAATAATATAAGGCAGTCACGAATTACTGTTAAGGGTCAAGGAGACATAATATTATTCATTGTATACATAAACATAAGCTACAAATATAACATTAACTCGTAACATAATTAAGACGATAAAAATAACATAGAAGTCCACAACAGTCAACAGAAGGGCCGAGCGGCCAGATCAGCATAAGGAGAACGTAGGTCGTGCGCGCTCTCGCGACCCACACCCTCAAATGTCGCGATCCACAACTGGCAAAAGGGCAAGCTCAGGTCGAGCGCGAGACCGGCAAATCAGTTGCCCAGTAGCGTGACAAGTGGACGGACGCAAGGTTGCTGAAAACGGTTTAGAAGTTCAGCTAAAGTGAAAGAAGATGTACAAGACAATTTTGGTGAAAGAGACACTGCACGAGGTGTATAGAATAAAGACTCAGTATATTATTTAAAAGTAAGTAAGTATAAGCGAGCCCAATGAAAAGGGAATTAAAAGCAATCTAAACTGATACAAAACCCCAAGTGTTATATTAGTTTTTTTGTGTAAGACGATGCGATCATATATATATGCTCGCGCAGAGTATCAGACGCATGACGTTCCGTGTTCGTATAAATTAAATAGTTGGGTGACCGGCGATCATTCGGTCGGTTCGGCATCGCGTCGACGGCATCAGTTCGCGACACGTTCCCCCTTCCTCTTTTCCCCAGCATTCCTACTAATCGGTGGATCAAGCCTGGATTCGTACGGAGCAACACTAGCGGAGTTAACGGAGACTGTACGAATGTAAGTCAAGCCCTGACATCCCTGTCTTTCGATGCGTTTCCCCTTCCTCCCCCGCATTCCTACTAATCGGCGGGTCAAACCCCGATTCGTACGGAGCGGCATTAGTGGAGTCAGCGGAGACTGTACAACGGTACGTCAGTCCCTGGCACTCCCATCTTTTCGGCCGCGCAACCTTGGGGTTGCATCGTTTATTGAAACTCGCCTCTATGATAGCTAACGCGTTTCGACAATTTATAAATTTCTTGTAACGCGAGCCTTGGCCAGACTGAGATCTGTACCCCGGCATAATTCAAACCTTACAAGTGGCGCCCGAGCAGGGACCAGTTAGCTAAAGAGAGGTAATATAAGTCTATAATCTATAATGATATAAACCTTGTTCTGAACACGGGAATCGAAATCGACGAAAACGCAACAGTGCCAGCGTCAATTGTCGCGGCACTTTGGTTTTTTTTTGTAACGGAATCGAGCTAAGCCGACAGAAAGTGACGGTGGAAGCGGACGCGCCGATTAAGCGAGCGGTAACCGCAAAGCGACGACTATAATTGTTAGCGGCTAACGGCAAGTTGTGGCGCGACAAAAGTGATGTTGGTGTGGACAGCCAACAACCAAACGGGATAACGAGCGCGCGATCAATTCGAGTACAGCACACCCCAAATAACCACAAGTGTTTTGTGAAAAGGTATATCTGCGCACAGTGGGACGAGGATAGAAAAGTTAATGAACAGTGGAAAAGTGAGGAAATAAAAATAATAAAATTAATAATAATAAATTTAATAAAATTAATAATAAATAAAATTTAATAAAATTGATAATAAAAAAATTAATAATAATAAAATTGAAAAAATTTATATTAGATAAAATTTGATAAAATCAATAATAAAGAAAATTTAATAAAATTAATAATAAAGAAAATTTAATAAAATTAATAATAAATAAAATTTAATAAATGAATAATAAATATAATTTAATAAAATTAATAATAAATAAAATTTGAAAAAATTAATAATAAATAAAGATTTGATAAAATTAAAAAAAAAAAAAATTTAAAGAACAACATCGACGTAGAGAAAACAACAACGGAAAAAAAAATACAAATAAAGCCAACAATGGATGGGCCGAACGAAGCGTCCCCGAATGATCGGGTCAACCCAGGAGTGCGTGTGCGCTGGATCTACCGTATCCGGAAAGAATAATTAGAACGGGTTGTGCAAGAACTTGGCTTGGATCGAGTAGGAAAGGTAGATGAACTTCGAAAACGGGTATGTACTTTCATCAAAGACGGGGGTCATCGTACTGAAGTTTGGACGCAGTTGGCCGAACGGGAGGCGCAATTCGCCAAAGGACCAGAACCGCCCGCTACGCTCGACGTTTTGACCTTAGGTTTGCGTCAGCGTCGGAAATCTGAATCTGACCTACTGACGCTGTCGGGGTCGCCGGGGGGGCTGTTCCCACCATTCAGCCACGCGCGACAGATGCCGCCTAAAGGGCAGAACACTAAAAGAGAGACCTTACCGGTAAGGTGCGTATTACCATCGGTATGCTCACCTGTGGATAGCACCCAGGTGGGGCACGGGGGTCGTGGACCTTACACGGGGTTCGACTATGGGGGAGTCAGCCATGGGGGGCACTACATGGTCGTCCCAGAGCAAGTCCGAAAGTGGGGAATAACATTCGATGGGTATGCTGATCCGCTCGTGTTTATAGAATCATTGGAAGAGTGTGCGAGGACGTACGAGATAGAGTTAGATTGTATCCCCAGAGCCCTGAGTAAAGCATTCACCGGCATGGCGTTGGACTGGTTTTCGACGAGCGACCTGAGGGACGCGACGTGGGGAGTATTTAGGATAAACTTTTTGGATTTCTTCCTGCCTCCCCAGTATTTTGACAAAATAGAAGACGAGATAAGGGCCCGTCGGCAACGGGTAGGGGAAGGGTATGAAGAGTATCTGGTTAGCCTGAAAAGACTAATGCGACACGCAGATTATAGTCCCGAACAAGAGCTGAATATGGTGTACGAGAACCTCACACGGGAGTACCCCTTGTATATTCGTAGTAGAGATTTTACGAGAACGAACCCAAAAGTGCTGTTCTGTAGACAATGCCGTACGCGTGGCTTGAGTAGTGGGACGTGTTGTGGACGGAAAGTGGGAAACGGACAGCCGCGTCATCCGGAACGGGATCGAATGGGCGCCGGCAGAAACCAGTCCCAGAATTAATATACCTACTCAGCGTCGAAAAGAATCGCATAGTCGCCACGGTGAAGATCGGAGACCGGACGGCAAGGGCGACAGTCGATACCGGAGCTACTAGGAGCTTCGTGAGTGAGGAGGAACTGAGGCACGCTCGTTACATCTCAACGTTGGATCTGAAACACGGCTACTGGCAGATCCCCATGGCGGCGGACAGTCGAGATTGCACGGCATCTAAGGTGCCCGGACGAGGGCTATTCCAATGGCGAGTCATGCTATTCGGACTGCACTCGGCCGGTGCAACTTTCCAGAGAGCATTGGATGCGGTAATCGGCCCAGAGATGGAGCCTCACGCGTTCGCCTACCTGGACGATATCATAGTGATCAGCGCAACGAAGGAACAGCATTTGGAGAACTTAAAGGAAATCTTTCGCCTGCTGAGGGCAGCAAATCTGAAGCTAAACAGGAAGAAGTGCTCGTTCTTCCGCAGCAAGTTGGTCTACCTAGGACACCTGGTAAGCGCCGAAGGGATTCAGGCGGATCCATCGAAGGTCGAAGCAATACGCAATCTGAAGGCCCCGACGAACTTGAAGGAGCTCAGACGTTGCCTAGGGATGGCGTCCTGGTACAGGCGCTTCGTGCCCAACTTCACAACGGTGGTACAGCCGATGACACTCCTGCTGAAGAAGGCTAAGAAATGGTCGTGGAATGCGAAACAGCAAACGGCATTAGACAGCTTAAAACACTATCTGACGACCGCTCCCGTTCTCGCGAATCCCGATTTTTCCGAGAAGTTTACGTTGCAAACGGATGCCAGCGACTACGGCCTAGGAGCAGTGTTGACGCAGACCATCGACCAACAAGAGCGAGTCATCGACTACGCAAGTCGAAAGCTATCCAAGGCCGAGGAAAACTATTCGGCAACCGAGAAGAAATGCCTGGCAATAGTTTGGTCGATTCGGAAGCTGAAATGCTATCTAGAGGGATATCGTTTTGATGTAGTGACGGACCATATGGCCTTGAAGTGGTTGGATTCAAAAGAGAGCCCGTCGAGAAGAATCGCGCGCTGGGCGTTAGAGCTTCAGCAGTACCAGTTTGATGTACGGTACAGGAAAGGAAAGCTCAACGTGATAGAAGATGCATTGTCGCGAAATCCGTTGAAAAAGCAAGTCGTATTCCAGCAATCCCCAGGGAAGTGGATTCAAGGAATGAGGAACAAAATCGCTAAGGAACCAGCTAAGTATGCAGATTAAGTCGAGGAGAATGGACAGCTGTACCGACACCTGGGCCACCGCGCGGACGATGAGGACTACATCCCATGGAAGTTGTACGTCGACGAAGAACATAGGAAAAAAGTGTTAAACGAATGACACGATGCACCGTCGCGACGGCAGTACACCAAGGGATCCGCAAGACGATAATGAGGCTATCGCAGCGCTACTACTGGCCGGGTATGTTTCGGGACGCAGCCAAATACGTCAAATGCTGCAAGACATGTCAGAAATTCAAGACGGAGCAGAGGAAGCCAGCCGGATACATGCTGACCCACCAGGTGGCAGAGCCAATGGCCATTCTGTGCGCGGATTTTGTAGGCCCCCTACCGCGATCAAAACAAGGCAAAACGATGCTGTTGGTGTTTCACGACGCGTTTACGAAGTGGGTAGAATTGGTTCCCTTGAGACGAGCGACAGCGGCCACGTTGCAAAAGGCATTTCGCGAGCGCATTTTATGCCGGTTCGGGGTACCCAAAAGGTTTGTCTGCGACAACGGAGTGCAGTTCGCAAGTCGGAATTTCAAAGAATTCTTGAGTTCACTGGGCGTGGAGATGGAACATACCGTCCCGTACTGCCCGCAGGAAAACCCGACTGAGAGGACTAAAAGGACGGTGAAGACGATGATTGCCCAATACATATCTGGAAATCAAAGTTCGTGGGATCAGTTAATTCCGGAAATCTCACTAGCCGTCAACTCAAGCATTGCGGATTCGACTGGATTCTCCCCAGCATTCTTGATGCAAGGAAGGGAACCGCGTCTGCCTGCCACATTATATGAGGAGAAGACACCAGGCACGGGAAACACGCCGCGGCGCGAAGTAACCAGCAGCGAGCATCAAAAGACCAGGGCAGGAGTTATAACCTGAGGAGGAGAGAATGGCGCCCATTCCTTAACGAACTGTTATTGTTGAGGACACACCAGTTGTCCAAAGCTAGTGAGGGGTTCGCAGCGAAATTGGCCGCGAAATACGACGGACCCTTCATCGTGAAGAAGTTCATGCCACCAAACGTTGTACGTCTCGCAAAAGTCGAAGAACGCAAGAGGAAAACTGCCAGCATCTCACAACTAAAACCCTTCCACCGAGAAAACGACGACCACGAAACGAGTCAACAACAAGAGAAGGAATCAGGCGAAAGCCACTCAACGAACTAAAAACACTACGAAAGTCGCCAGTAGCGGGTTTTTTTTCTCGTCGCTTTCGTGAATTTGGTTTTTTGTCTATCAAAAAAAAAAGTCACTAACAACTAATCTTGCCAAATGTATAAAATTTGTAACAATTTCATCAACATTTCAGATAAAGATGGACGATATCATATCGATTAGCAGCGGCGACGAGTCGGACACGACAGTCCATCGTTTCGACAAAAAGGGTGCCCACGGACGAAAGTCACTTGCGGAGAGCGGAGAAGAGTCGGACACGACAGTCGAACGTGTCGGCAATACGGGTGCCTACGGACGACAGTCACGTACGGATAACGACGAGGAAGGCGAGGAGTCAGACACGACAATCCATCATTTCGACAAAAAGGGTGCCCACGGACGAAAGTCAAGTGCGGAAAGCGGAGAGGAGTCGGACACGACAGTCGAACGTGTCGGCGATAAGGGTGCCTACGGACGACAGTCACGTACGGATAACGACGAGGAAGGCGAAGAGTCAGACACGACGGCCGAACGTTACGACGGAAAAGGTGCCCACGGACGAAAGTCACGTGCGGAGAGCGGAGAAGAGTCAACGACCGACGACGACACAGGAACCCACGAGCAACACGTCCGTGTGGAAGACGTCACCGACGAGGAGTCGGATACCACGGCTCGGCGAGAAGCTAAAACGGGGGCCCACGGACACAACGTCCGTGCGGAGGAGGATGAAAAGGGCAGCGAAGCCGAAGGCGACGACCCGAGCGCATACCATACGAAGTACCAACAAAACGAGAGAGAAAACTCGCCCCCCACCTTTTTACACACGCTGTACAATAACGAAGAGGTAGTCGCGTACAGGGTTGACGGTGCGGTCGTCTTAAAAATAACAAAGACAACAACAGTCATCATCACGGCACCACACGCAAAGGCGCCATCTCCGTATGTAGAAGAACCGGCATCACCGGAGCAACCCCATGCGATCGAAGACGGGAACGTAGGCAACGAAGACCTGGCGGCACCCAGCACGACAGACAACCCGACGCCCAACAACGGGAAACGCATGCGGAGCGACACGGACCGGTCAGAAGAACCCAATGAAGGACTGTGCGGATGGGAGGAGGGCTTGGAGACACAAGTCGAGTCAGAAAACACGCCGTCCTGCAGCCCCGCGAAATGTGTGCCCCGCAATTAGGTGGGAATTCCCGGACGAATGGGAAGTTCTTCCTAATGAGAATATACTGACGACTATGGCGATCAACAAGAATAGAACTCATATAGAGTCGTCATGAGGCCAAATTCTGACTGCCAGTTGGAATAGGCAATCGTGGCGACACCTCTCTCACAAAGCGCTGCTGCGGCTTTTTTCTCTGCCAGCGCATTTCGTGCCCGAGTATCAAGCCACTCGGCTTGGCGACTGTTATACGCTTTTGTTTTCTCATAGCACAGCCAGCCAGCCATGCTCTGAGCATTTTGCTTGTATAAACATATGAGCGTGTCTACGTCACACGTATTATCATTTTTGCGACGTTGCCTTAGTGAAGCTATGCACTATACCCACATACATATATATTTTTATATGTTTGCAGTTTTGCTAGGATTTCTACTGACTTTTGTTATTTTGTTTGGGCTGGCTAGTGTTAGTGTGTTAGTGATTTTGTATTTCTACATGACATATTTTATCAATTCAATTTGGTGCAGAATTTGTATTTTGCCTACAAAAACCTAAAAAGCAATACTTAAAAGGCAGCCAAATACATATTTTGTGCTGATCGACCATTTGCAGTATCAGGCGAACAGCAACGTCGCAAAAATGATAATACGTGTGACGTAGACACGCTCATATGTTTATACAAGCAAAATACTCTCGAGGATAGAAAAGTTAATGAACAGTGGAAAAGTGAGGAAATAAAAATAATAAAATTAATAATAAATAAAATTTAATAAAATTAATAATAAATAAAATTTGGAAAAAATTTATAATAGATACATTTTAATAAAATCAATAATAAAATTAAAATTATAATAAAATAATAATAAAAATTTGAAAAAAATTTATATTAGATAAAATTTGATAAAATCAATAATAAAGAAAATTTAATAAAATTAATAATAAAGAAAATTTAATAAAATTAATAATAAATAAAATTTAATAAAATTAATAATAAATATAATTTAATAAAATTAATAATAAATAAAATTTGAAAAAAAAATTTATAATAGGTAAACTTTAATAAAATTAATAATAAGTAAAGATTTGATAAAATTAAAAAAAAAAATAATAATTAAAGAACAACAACGACGTAGAGAAAACAACAACGGAAAAAAAATACATATAAAGCCAACATTGGATGGGCCGAACGAAGCGTCCCCGAATGATCGGGTCAACCCAGGAGTGCGTGTGCGCTGGATCTACCTTATCCGGAAAGAATAATTAGAACGGGTTGTGCAAGAACTTGGCTTGGATCGAGTAGGAAAGGTAGATGAACTTCGAAAACGGGTATGTACTTTCATCAAAGACGGGGGTCATCGTACTGAAGTTTGGACGCAGTTGGCCGAATGGGAGGCGCAATTCGCCAAAGGACCAGAACCGCCCGCTACGCTCGACGTTTTGACCTTAGGTTTGCGTCAGCGTCAGAAATCTGAATCTGACCTACTGACGCTGTCGGGGTCACCGGGGGGGCTGTTCCCACCATTCAGCCACGCGCGACAGATGCCGCCTAAAGGGCAGAACACTAAAAGAGAGACCTTACCGGTAAGGTGCGTATTGCCATCGGTATGCTCACCTGTGAATAGCACCCAGGTGGGGCACGGGGGTCGTGGACCTTACACGGGGTTCGACTATGGGGGAGTCAGCCATGGGGGGCACTACATGGTCGTCCCAGAGCAAGTCCGAAAGTGGGGAATAACATTCGATGGGTATGCTGATCCGCTCGTGTTTATAGAATCATTGGAAGAGTGTGCGAGGACGTACGAGATAGAGTTAGATTGTATCCCCAGAGCCCTGAGTAAAGCATTCACCGGCATGGCGTTGGACTGGTTTTCGACGAGCGACCTGAGGGACGCGACGTGGGGAGTATTTAGGATAAAGTTTTTGGATTTCTTCCTGCCTCCCCAGTATTTTGACAAAATAGAAGACGAGATAAGGGCCCGTCGGCAACGGGTAGGGGAAGGGTATGAAGAGTATCTGGTTAGCCTGAAAAGACTAATGCGACACGCAGATTATAGTCCCGAACAAGAGCTGAATATGGTGTACGAGAACCTCACACGGGAGTACCCCTTGTATATTCGTAGTAGAGATTTTACGAGTACGAACCCAAAAGTGCTGTTCTGTAGACAATGCGGTACGCGTGGCTTGAGTAGTGGGACGTGTTGTGGACGGAAAGTGGGAAACGGACAGCCGCGTCATCCGGAACGGGATCGAATGGGCGCCGGCAGAAACCAGTCCCAGAATTAAATACCTACTCAGCGTCGAAAAGAATCGCATAGTCGCCACGGTGAAGATCGGAGACCGGACGGCAAGGGCGACAGTCGATACCGGAGCTACTAGGAGCTTCGTGAGTGAGGAGGAACTGAGGCACGCTCGTTACATCTCAACGTTGGATCTGAAACACGGCTACTGGCAGATCCCCATGGCGGCGGACAGTCGAGATTGCACGGCATTTAAGGTGCCCGGACGAGGGCTATTCCAATGGCGAGTCATGCCATTCGGACTGCACTCGGCCGGTGCAACTTTCCAGAGAGCATTGGATGCGGTAATCGGCCCAGAGATGGAGCCTCACGCGTTCGCCTACCTGGACGATATCATAGTGATCAGCGCAACGAAGGAACAGCATTTGGAGAACTTAAAGGAAATCTTTCGCCTGCTGAGGGCAGCAAATCTGAAGCTAAACAGGAAGAAGTGCTCGTTCTTCCGCAGCAAGTTGGTCTACCTAGGACACCTGGTAAGCGCCGAAGGGATTCAGGCGGATCCATCGAAGGTCGAAGCAATACGCAATCTGAAGGCCCCGACGAACTTGAAGGAGCTCAGACGTTGCCTAGGGATGGCGTCCTGGTACAGGCGCTTCATGCCCAACTTCACATCGGTGGTACAGCCGATGATACTCCTGCTGAAGAAGGCTAAGAAATGGTCGTGGAATGCGAAACAGCAAACGGCATTAGACAGCTTAAAACACTATCTGACGACCGCTCCCGTTCTCGCGAATCCCGATTTTTCCGAGAAGTTTACGTTGCAAACGGATGCCAGCGACTACGGCCTAGGAGCAGTGTTGACGCAGACCATCGACCAACAAGAGCGAGTCATCGACTACGCAAGTCGAAAGCTATCCAAGGCCGAGGAAAACTATTCGGCAACCGAGAAGAAATGCCTGGCAATAGTTTGGTCGATTCGGAAGCTGAAATGCTATCTAGAGGGATAATGTTTCGATGTAGTGACGGACCATATGGCCTTGAAGTGGTTGGATTCAATAGAGAGCCCGTCGAGAAGAATCGCGCGCTGGGCGTTAGAGCTTCAGCAGTACCAGTTTGATGTACGGTACAGGAAAGGAAAGCTCAACGTGATAGAAGATGCATTGTCGCGAAATCCGTTGAAAAAACAAGTCGTATTCCAGCAATCCCCAGGGAAGTGGATTCAAAAAAATGAGGAACAAAATCGCTAAGGAACCAGCTAAGTATGCAGATTAAGTCGAGGAGAATGGACAGTACAGTACGCGACGGCAGTACACCAAGGGATCCGCAAGACGATAATGAGGCTATCGCAGCGCTACTACTGGCCGGGTATGTTTCGGGACGCAGCCAAATACGTCAAATGCTGCAAGAAAACAAGGCAACACGATGCTGTTGGTGTTTCACGACGCGTTTACGAAGTGGGTAGAATTGGTGCCCTTGAGACGAGCGACAGCGGCCACGTTGCAAAAGGCATTTCGCGAGCGCATTTTATGCCGGTTCGGGGTACCCAAAAGGTTTGTCTGCGACAATGGAGTGCAGTTCGCAAGTCGGAATTTCAAAGAATTCTTGAGTTCGCTGGGCGTGGAGATGGAACATACCGCCCCGTACTGCCCGCAGGAAAACCCGACTGAGAGGACTAACAGGACGGTGAAGACGATGATTGCCCAATACATATCTGGAAATCAAAGTTCGTGGGATCAGTTAATTCCGGAAATCTCACTAGCCGTCAACTCAAGCATTGCGGGTTCGACTGGATTCTCCCCAGCATTCTTGATGCAAGGAAGGGAACCGCGTCTGCCTGCCACATTATATGAGGAGACGACACCAGGCACGGGAAACACGCCGCGGCGCGAAGTAACCAGCAGCGAGCATAAAAAGACCAGGGCAGGAGTTATAACCTGAGGAGGAGAGAATGGCGCCCAGTCCTTAACGAACTGTTATTGTTGAGGACACACCAGTTGTCCAAAGCTAGTGAGGGGTTCGCAGCGAAATTGGCCGCGAAATACGACGGACCCTTCATCGTGAAGAAGTTCATGCCACCAAACGTTGTACGTCTCGCAAAAGTCGAAGAACGCAAGAGGAAAACTGCCAGCATCTCACAACTAAAACCCTTCCACCGAGAAAACGACGACCACGAAACGGGTCAACAACAAGAGAAGGAATCAGGCGAAAGCCACTCAACGACCTAAAAACACTACGAAAGTGGCCAGTAGCGGGTTTTTTTTCTCGTCGCTTTCGTGAATTTTGTTTTTTGTCTATCAAAAAAAAAAAAGTCACTAACAACTAATCTTGCCAAATGTATAAAATTTGTAACAATTTCATCAACATTTCAGATAAAGATGGACGATATCATATCGATTAGCAGCGGCGACGAGTCGGACACGACAGTCCATCGTTTCGACAAAAAGGGTGCCCACGGACGAAAGTCACGTGCGGAGAGCGGAGAAGAGTCGGACACGACAGTCGAACGTGTCGGCAATACGGGTGCCTACGGACGACAGTCACGACAGTCACGACAGTCAGAAAACACGCCATCCTGCAGCCCCGCGAAATGTGTGCCCTGCTCTTAGGTGGGAATTCCCGGACGAATGGGAAGTTCTTCCTAATGAGAATATACTGACGACTATGGCGATCAACAAGAATAGAACTCATGTAGAGTCGTCATGAGGCCAAATTCTGACTGCCAGTTGGAATAGGCAATCGTGGCGACACCTCTCTCACAAAGCGCTGCTGCGGCTTTTTTCTCTGCCAGCGCATTTCGTGCCCGAGTATCAAGCCACTCGGCTTGGCGACTGTTATACGCTTTTGTTTTCTCATAGCACAGCCAGCCAGCCATGCTCTGAGTATTTTGCTTGTATAAACATATGAGCGTGTCTACGTCACACGTATTATCATTTTTGCGACGTTGCCTTAGTGAAGCTATGCACTATACCCACATACATATATATTTTTATATGTTTGCAGTTTTGCTAGGATTTCTACTGACTTTTGTTATTTTGTTTGGGCTGGCTAGTGTTAGTGCGTTAGTGATTTTGCATTTCTACATGACATATTTTATGAATTCAATTTGGTGCAGAATTTGTATTTTGCCTACAAAAACCTAAAAAGCAATACTTAAAAGGCAGCCAAATACATATTTTGTGCTGATCGACCATTTGCAGTATCAGGCGAACAGCAACGTCGCAAAAATGATAATACGTGTGACGTAGACACGCTCATATGTTTATACAAGCAAAATACTCTCGAGGATAGAAAAGTTAATGAACAGTGGAAAAGTGAGGAAATAAAAATAATAAAATTAATAATAAATAAAATTTAATAAAATTAATAATAAATAAAATTTGGAAAAAATTTATAATAGATACATTTTAATAAAATCAATAATAAATAAATTAATAATAAATAAAATTAATAAAATTGATAATAAATAAAATTAATAATAAATAAAATTTGAAAAAAATTTATATTAGATAAAATTTGATAAAATCAATAATAAAGAAAATTTAATAAAATTAATAATAAAGAAAATTTAATAAAATTAATAATAAATAAAATTTAATAAAATTAATAATAAATATAATTTAATAAAATTAATAATAAATAAAATTTGAAAAAAAAATTTATAATAGGTAAACTTTAATAAAATTAATAATAAGTAAAGATTTGATAAAATTAAAAAAAAAAAAAATAATTAAAGAACAACAACGACGTAGAGAAAACAACAACGGAAAAAAAATACATATAAAGCCAACAATGGATGAGCCGAACGAAGCGTCCCCGAAGGATCGGGTCAACCCAGGAGTGCGTGTGCGCTGGATCTACCGTATCCGGAAAGAATAATTAGAACGGGTTGTGCAAGAACTTGGCTTGGATCGAGTAGGAAAGGTAGATGAACTTCGAAAACGGGTATGTACTTTCATCAAAGACGGGGGTCATCGTACTGAAGTTTGGACGCAGTTGGCCGAATGGGAGGCGCAATTCGCCAAAGGACCAGAACCGCCCGCTACGCTCGACGTTTTGACCTTAGGTTTGCGTCAGCGTCAGAAATCTGAATCTGACCTACTGACGCTGTCGGTCTCGCCGGGGGGGCTGTTCCCACCATTCAGCCACGCGCGACAGATGCCGCCTAAAGGGCAGAACACTAAAAGAGAGACCTTACCGGTAAGGTGCGTATTGCCATCGGTATGCTCACCTGTGAATAGCACCCAGGTGGGGCACGGGGGTCGTGGACCTTACACGGGGTTCGACTATGGGGGAGTCAGCCATGGGGGGCACTACATGGTCGTCCCAGAGCAAGTCCGAAAGTGGGGAATAACATTCGATGGGTATGCTGATCCGCTCGTGTTTATAGAATCATTGGAAGAGTGTGCGAGGACGTACGAGATAGAGTTAGATTGTATCCCCAGAGCCCTGAGTAAAGCATTCACCGGCATGGCGTTGGACTGGTTTTCGACGAGCGACCTGAGGGACGCGGCGTGGGGAGTATTTAGGATAAACTTTTTGGATTTCTTCCTGCCTCCCCAGTATTTTGACAAAATAGAAGACGAGATAAGGGCCCGTCGGCAACGGGTAGGGGAAGGGTATGAAGAGTATCTGGTTAGCCTGAAAAGACTAATGCGACACGCAGATTATAGTCCCGAACAAGAGCTGAATATGGTGTACGAGAACCTCACACGGGAGTACCCCTTGTATATTCGTAGTAGAAATTTTACGAGTACGAACCCAAAAGTGCTGTTCTGTAGACAATGCGGTACGCGTGGCTTGAGTAGTGGGACGTGTTGTGGACGGAAAGTGGGAAACGGACAGCCGCGTCATCCGGAACGGGATCGAATGGGCGCCGGCAGAAACCAGTCCCAGAATTAATATACCTACTCAGCGTCGAAAAGAATCGCATAGTCGCCACGGTGAAGATCGGAGACCGGACGGCAAGGGCGACAGTCGATACCGGAGCTACTAGGAGCTTCGTGAGTGAGGAGAAACTGAGGCACGCTCGTTACATCTCAACGTTGGATCTGAAACACGGCTACTGGCAGTTCCCCATGGCGGCGGACAGTCGAGATTGCACGGCATTTAAGGTGCCCGGACGAGGGCTATTCCAATGGCGAGTCATGCCATTCGGACTGCACTCGGCCGGTGCAACTTTCCAGAGAGCATTGGATGCGGTAATCGGCCCAGAGATGGAGCCTCACGCGTTCGCCTACCTGGACGATATCATAGTGATCAGCGCAACGAAGGAACAGCATTTGGAGAACTTAAAGGAAATCTTTCGCCTGCTGAGGGCAGCAAATCTGAAGCTAAACAGGAAGAAGTGCTCGTTCTTCCGCAGCAAGTTGGTCTACCTAGGACACCTGGTAAGCGCCGAAGGGATTCAGGCGGATCCATCGAAGGTCGAAGCAATACGCAATCTGAAGGCCCCGACGAACTTGAAGGAGCTCAGACGTTGCCTAGGGATGGCGTCCTGGTACAGGCGCTTCGTGCCCAACTTCACAACGGTGGTACAGCCGATGATACTCCTGCTGAAGAAGGCTAAGAAATGGTCGTGGAATGCGAAACAGCAAACGGCATTAGACAGCTTAAAACACTATCTGACGACCGCTCCCGTTCTCGCGTATCCCGATTTTTCCGAGAAGTTTACGTTGCAAACGGATGCCAGCGACTACGGCCTAGGAGCAGTGTTGACGCAGACCATCGGCCAACAAGAGCGAGTCATCGACTACGCAAGTCGAAAGCTATCCAAGGCCGAGGAAAACTATTCGGCAACCGAGAAGAAATGCCTGGCAATAGTTTGGTCGATTCGGAAGCTGAAATGCTATCTAGAGGGATATCGTTTCGATGTAGTGACGGACCATATGGCCTTGAAGTGGTTGGATTCAATAGAGAGCCCGTCGAGAAGAATCGCGCGCTGGGCGTTAGAGCTTCAGCAGTACCAGTTTGATGTACGGTACAGGAAAGGAAAGCTCAACGTGATAGAAGATGCATTGTCGCGAAATCCGTTGAAAAAGCAAGTCGTATTCCAGCAATCCCCAGGGAAGTGGATTCAAGGAATGAGAAACAAAATCGCTAAGGAACCAACTAAGTATGCAGATTAAGTCGAGGAGAATGGACAGCTGTACCGACACCTGGGCCACCGCGCGACCGATGAGGACTACATCCCATGGAAGTTGTGCGTCGACGAAGAACATAGGAAAAAAGTGTTAAACGAATGACACGATGCACCGTCGCGACGGCAGTACACCAAGGGATCCGCAAGACGATAATGAGGCTATCGCAGCGCTACTACTGGCCGGGTATGTTTCGGGACGCAGCCAAATACGTCAAATGCTGCAAGACATGTCAGAAATTCAAGACGGAGCAGAGGAAGCCAGCCGGATACATGCTGACCCACCAGGTGGCAGAGCCAATGGCCATTCTGTGCGCGGATTTTGTAGGCCCCCTACCGCGATCAAAACAAGGCAACACGATGCTGTTGGTGTTTCACGACGCGTTTACGAAGTGGGTAGAATTGGTTCCCTTGAGACGAGCGACAGCGGCCACGTTGCAAAAGGCATTTCGCGAGCGCATTTTATGCCGGTTCGGGGTACCCAAAGGTTTGTCTGCGACAACGGAGTGCAGTTCGCAAGTCGGAATTTCAAAGAATTCTTGAGTTCACTGGGCGTGGAGATGGAACATACCGCCCCGTACTGCCCGCAGGAAAACCCGACTGAGAGGACTAACAGGACGGTGAAGACGATGATTGCCCAATACATATCTGGAAATCAAAGTTCGTGGGATCAGTTAATTCCGGAAATCTCACTAGCCGTCAACTCAAGCATTGCGGATTCGACTGGATTCTCCCCAGCATTCTTGATGCAAGGAAGGGAACCGCGTCTGCCTGCCACATTATATGAGGAGAAGACACCAGGCACGGGAAACACGCCGCGGCGCGAAGTAACCAGCAGCGAGCATCAAAAGACCAGGGCAGGAGTTATAACCTGAGGAGGAGAGAATGGCGCCCATTCCTTAACGAACTGTTATTGTTGAGGACACACCAGTTGTCCAAAGCTAGTGAGGGGTTCGCAGCGAAATTGGCCGCGAAATACGACGGACCCTTCATCGTGAAGAAGTTCATGCCACCAAACGTTGTACGTCTCGCAAAAGTCGAAGAACGCAAGAGGAAAACTGCCAGCATCTCACAACTAAAACCCTTCCACCGAGAAAACGACGACCACGAAACGAGTCAACAACAAGAGAAGGAATCAGGCGAAAGCCACTCAACGAACTAAAAACACTACGAAAGTCGCCAGTAGCGGGTTTTTTTTCTCGTCGCTTTCGTGAATTTGGTTTTTTGTCTATCAAAAAAAAAAAGTCACTAACAACTAATCTTGCCAAATGTATAAAATTTGTAACAATTTCATCAACATTTCAGATAAAGATGGACGATATCATATCGATTAGCAGCGGCGACGAGTCGGACACGACAGTCCATCGTTTCGACAAAAAGGGTGCCCACGGACGAAAGTCACTTGCGGAGAGCGGAGAAGAGTCGGACACGACAGTCGAACGTGTCGGCAATACGGGTGCCTACGGACGACAGTCACGTACGGATAACGACGAGGAAGGCGAGGAGTCAGACACGACAATCCATCGTTTCGACAAAAAGGGTGCCCACGGACGAAAGTCAAGTGCGGAAAGCGGAGAGGAGTCGGACACGACAGTCGAACGTTTCGGCGATACGGGTGCCTACGGACGACAGTCACGTACGAATAACGACGAGGAAGGCGAAGAGTCAGACACGACGGCCGAACGTGTCGACGGAAAAGGTGCCCACGGACGAAAGTCACGTGCGGAGAGCGGAGAAGAGTCAACGACCGACGACGACACAGGAACCCACGAGCAACACGTCCGTGTGGAAGACGTCACCGACGAGGAGTCGGATACCACGGCTCGGCGAGAAGCTAAAACGGGGGCCCACGGACACAACGTCCGTGCGGAGGAGGATCAAAAGGGCAGCGAAGCCGAAGGCGACGACCCGAGCGCATACCAGCGTTCACGAGATCCACGCCGAAATCACCCGAAGTACCAACAAAACGAGAGAGAAAACTCGCTCCCCACCTTTTTACACACGATGTACAATAGCGAAGAGGTAGTCGCGAACAGGGTTGACGGTGCGGTCGTCTTAAAAATAACAAAGACAACAACAGTCATCATCACGGCACCACACGCAAAGGCGCCATCTCCGTATGTAGAAGAACCGGCATCACCGGAGCAACCCCATGCGATCGAAGACGGGAACGTAGACAACGAAGACCTGGCGGCACCCAGCACGACAGACAACTCGACGCCCAACAACGGGAAACGCATGCGGAGCGACACGGACCGGTCAGAAGAACCTTACGAAGGACTGTGCGGATGGGAGGAGGGCTTGGAGACACAAGTCGAGTCAGAAAACACGCCGTCCTGCAGCCCCGCGAAATGTGTGCCCTGCTCTTAGGTGGGAATTCCCGGACGAATGGGAAGTTCTTCCTAATGAGAATATACTGACGACTATGGCGATCAACAAGAATAGAACTCATATAGAGTCGTCATGAGGCCAAATTCTGACTGCCAGTTGGAATAGGCAATCGTGGCGACACCTCTCTCACAAAGCGCTGCTGCGGCTTTTTTCTCTGCCAGCGCATTTCGTGCCCGAGTATCAAGCCACTCGGCTTGGCGACTGTTATACGCTTTTGTTTTCTCATAGCACAGCCAGCCAGCCATGCTCTGAGTATTTTGCTTGTATAAACATATGAGCGTGTCTACGTCACACGTATTATCATTTTTGCGACGTTGCCTTAGTGAAGCTATGCACTATACCCACATACATATATATTTTTATATGTTTGCAGTTTTGCTAGGATTTCTACTGACTTTTGTTATTTTGTTTGGGCTGGCTAGTGTTAGTGCGTTAGTGATTTTGCATTTCTACATGACATATTTTATCAATTCAATTTGGTGCAGAATTTGTATTTTGCCTACAAAAACCTAAAAAGCAATACTTAAAAGGCAGCCAAATACATATTTTGTGCTGATCGACCATTTGCAGTATCAGGCGAACAGCAACGTCGCAAAAATGATAATACGTGTGACGTAGACACGCTCATATGTTTATACAAGCAAAATACTCTCGAGGATAGAAAAGTTCATGAACAGTGGAAAAGTGAGGAAATAAAAATAATAAAATTAATAATAAATAAAATTTAATAAAATTAATAATAAATAAAATTTGGAAAAAATTTATAATAGATACATTTTAATAAAATCAATAATAAATAAAATTTAATAAAATTAATAATAAATAAAATTTAATAAAATTGATAATAAATAAAATTAATAATAAATAAAATTTGAAAAAAATTTATATTAGATAAAATTTGATAAAATCAATAATAAAGAAATTTAATAAAATTAATAATAAAGAAAATTTAATAAAATTAATAATAAATAAAATTTAATAAATTTAATAATAAATATAATTTAATAAAATTAATAATAAATAAAATTTGAAAAAAAAATTTATAATAGGTAAACTTTAATAAAATTAATAATAAGTAAAGATATGATAAAATTAAAAAAAAATAATAATAATTAAAGAACAACAACGACGTAGAGAAAACAACAACGGAAAAAAAATACATATAAAGCCAACAATGGATGGGCCGAACGAAGCGTCCCCGAATGATCGGGTCAACCCAGGAGTGCGTGTGCGCTGGATCTACCGTATCCGGAAAGAATAATTAGAACGGGTTGTGCAAGAACTTGGCTTGGATCGAGTAGGAAAGGTAGATGAACTTCGAAAACGGGTATGCACTTTCATCAAAGACGGGGGTCATCGTACTGAAGTTTGGACGCAGTTGGCCGAATGGGAGGCGCAATTCGCCAAAGGACCAGAACCGCCCGCTACGCTCGACGTTTTGACCTTAGGTTTGCGTCAGCGTCAGAAATCTGAATCTGACCTACTGACGCTGTCGGTCTCGCCGGGGGGGCTGTTCCCACCATTCAGCCACGCGCGACAGATGCCGCCTAAAGGGCAGAACACTAAAAGAGAGACCTTACCGGTAAGGTGCGTATTGCCATCGGTATGCTCACCTGTGAATAGCACCCAGGTGGGGCACGGGGGTCGTAGACCTTACACGGGGTTCGACTATGGGGGAGTCAGCCATGGGGGGCACTACATGGTCGTCCCAGAGCAAGTCCGAAAGTGGGGAATAACATTCGATGGGTATGCTGATCCGCTCGTGTTTATAGAATCATTGGAAGAGTGTGCGAGGACGTACGAGATAGAGTTAGATTGTATCCCCAGAGCCCTGAGTAAAGCATTCACCGGCATGGCGTTGGACTGGATTTCGACGAGCGACCTGAGGGACGCGACGTGGGGAGTATTTAGGATAAACTTTTTGGATTTCTTCCTGCCTCCCCAGTATTTTGACAAAATAGAAGACGAGATAAGGGCCCGTCGGCAGTAGTAGAGATTTTACGAGTACGAACCCAAAAGTGCTGTTCTGTAGACAATGCGGTACGCGTGGCTTGAGTAGTGGGACGTGTTGTGGACGGAAAGTGGGAAACGGACAGCCGCGTCATCCGGAACGGGATCGAATGGGCGCCGGCAGAAACCAGTCCCAGAATTAATATACCTACTCAGCGTCGAAAAGAATCGCATAGTCGCCACGGTGAAGATCGGAGACCGGACGGCAAGGGCGACAGTCGATACCGGAGCTACTAGGAGCTTCGTGAGTGAGGAGAATCTGATTCACGCTCGTTACATCTCAACGTTGGATCTGAAACACGGCTACTGGCAGATCCCCATGGCGGCGGACAGTCGAGATTGCACGGCATTTAAGGTGCCCGGACGAGGGCTATTCCAATGGCGAGTCATGCCATTCGGACTGCACTCGGCCGGTGCAACTTTCCAGAGAGCATTGGATGCGGTAATCGGCCCAGAGATGGAGCCTCACGCGTTCGCCTACCTGGACGATATCATAGTGATCAGCGCAACGAAGGAACAGCATTTGGAGAACTTAAAGGAAATCTTTCGCCTGCTGAGGGCAGCAAATCTGAAGCTAAACAGGAAGAAGTGCTCGTTCTTCCGCAGCAAGTTGGTCTACCTAGGACACCTGGTAAGCGCCGAAAGGATTCAGGCGGATCCATCGAAGGTCGCAGCAATACGCAATCTGAAGGCCCCGACGAACTTGAAGGAGCTCAGACGTTGCCTAGGGATGGCGTCCTGGTACAGGCGCTTCGTGCCCAACTTCACATCGGTGGAATGCGAAACAGCAAACGGCATTAGACAGCTTAAAACACTATCTGACGACCGCTCCCGTTCTCGCGTATCCCGATTTTTCCGAGAAGTTTACGTTGCAAACGGATGCCAGCGACTACGGCCTAGGAGCAGTGTTGACGCAGACCATCGACCAACAAGAGCGAGTCATCGACTACGCAAGTCGAAAGCTATCCAAGGCCGAGGAAAACTATTCGGCAACCGAGAAGAAATGCCTGGCAATAGTTTGGTCGATTCGGCAGCTGAAATGCTATCTAGAGAGATATCGTTTCGATGTAGTGACGGACCATATGGCCTTGAAGTGGTTGGATTCAATAGAGAGCCCGTCGAGAAGAATCGCGCGCTGGGCGTTAGAGCTTCAGCAGTACCAGTTTGATGTACGGTACAGGAAAGGAAAGCTCAACGTGATAGAAGATGCATTGTCGCGAAATCCGTTGAAAAAGCAAGTCGTATTCCAGCAATCCCCAGGGAAGTGGATTCAAGGAATGAGGAACAAAATCGCTAATGAACCAGCTAAGTATGCAGATTAAGTCGAGGAGAATGGACAGCTGTACCGACACCTGGGCCACCGCGCGGACGATGAGGACTACATCCCATGGAAGTTGTGCGTCGACGAAGAACATAGGAAAAAAGTGTTAAACGAATGACACGATGCACCGTCGCGACGGCAGTACACCAAGGGATCCGCAAGACCATAATGAGGCTATCGCAGCGCTACTACTGGCCGGGTATGTTTCGGGACGCAGCCAAATACGTCAAATGCTGCAAGACATGTCAGAAATTCAAGACGGAGCAGAGGAAGCCAGCCGGATACATGCTGACCCACCAGGTGGCAGAGCCAATGGCCATTCTGTGCGCGGATTTTGTAGGCCCCCTACCGCGATCAAAACAAGGCAACACGATGCTGTTGGTGTTTCACGACGCGTTTACGAAGTGGGTAGAATTGGTTCCCTTGAGACGAGCGACAGCGGCCACGTTGCAAAAGGCATTTCGCGAGCGCATTTTATGCCGGTTCGGGGTACCCAAAAGGTTTGTCTGCGACAACGGAGTGCAGTTCGCAAGTCGGAATTTCAAAGAATTCTTGAGTTCGCTGGGCGTGGAGATGGAACATACCGCCCCGTACTGCCCGCAGGAAAACCCGACTGAGAGGACTAACAGGACGGTGAAGACGATGATTGCCCAATACATATCTGGAAATCAAAGTTCGTGGGATCAGTTAATTCCAGAAATCTCACTAGCCGTCAACTCAAGCATTGCGGATTCGACTGGATTCTCCCCAGCATTCTTGATGCAAGGAAGGGAACCGCGTCTGCCTGCCACATTATATGAGGAGAAGACACCAGGCACGGGAAACACGCCGCGGCGCGAAGTAACCAGCAGCGAGCATCAAAAGACCAGGGCAGGAGTTATAACCTGAGGAGGAGAGAATGGCGCCCAGTCCTTAACGAACTGTTATTGTTGAGGACACACCAGTTGTCCAAAGCTAGTGAGGGGTTCGCAGCGAAATTGGCCGCGAAATACGACGGACCCTTCATCGTGAAGAAGTTCATGCCACCAAACGTTGTACGTCTCGCAAAAGTCGAAGAACGCAAGAGGAAAACTGCCAGCATCTCACAACTAAAACCCTTCCACCGAGAAAACGACGACCACGAAACGAGTCAACAACAAGAGAAGGAATCAGGCGAAAGCCACTCAACGACCTAAAAACACTACGAAAGTCGCCAGTAGCGGGTTTTTTTTTCTCGTCGCTTTCGTGAATTTTGTTTTTTGTCTATCAAAAAAAAAAAAGTCACTAACAACTAATCTTGCCAAATGTATAAAATTTGTAACAATTTCATCAACATTTCAGATAAAGATGGACGATATCATATCGATTAGCAGCGGCGACGAGTCGGACACGACAGTCCATCGTTTCGACAAAAAGGGTGCCCACGGACGAAAGTCACTTGCGGAGAGCGGAGAAGAGTCGGACACGACAGTCGAACGTGTCGGCAATACGGGTGCCTACGGACGACAGTCACGTACGGATAACGACGAGGAAGGCGAAGAGTCAGACACGACAATCCATCGTTTCGACAAAAAGGGTGCCCACGGACGAAAGTCACGTGCGGAAAGCGGAGAGGAGTCGGACACGACAGTCGAACGTATCGGCGATACGGGTGCCTACGGACGACAGTCACGTACGAATAACGACGAGGAAGGCGAAGAGTCAGACACGACGGCCGAACGTGTCGACGGAAAAGGTGCCCACGGACGAAAGTCACGTGCGGAGAGCGGAGAAGAGTCAACGACCGACGACGACACAGGAACCCACGAGCAACACGTCCGTGTGGAAGACGTCACCGACGAGGAGTCGGATACCACGGCTCGGCGAGAAGCTAAAACGGGGGCCCACGGACACAACGTCCGTGCGGAGGAGGATGAAAAGGGCAGCGAAGCCGAAGGCGACGACCCGAGCGCATACCAGCGTTCACGATCCACGCCGAAATCACCCGAAGTACCAAAAAAACGAGAGAGAAAACTCGCCCCCCACCTTTTTACACACGATGTACAATAACGAAGAGGTTGTCGCGTACAGGGCGCACGGTGACGGTGCGGTCGTCTTAAAAATAACAAAGACAACAACAGTCATCATCACGGCACCACACGCAAAGGCGCCATCTCCGTATGTAGAAGAACCGGCATCACCGGAGCAACCCCATGCGATCGAAGACGGGAACGTAGACAACGAAGACCTGGCGGCACCCAGCACGACAGACAACCCGACGCCCAACAACGGGAAACGCATGCGGAGCGACACGGACCGGTCAGAAGAACCTTACGAAGGACTGTGCGGATGGGAGGAGGGCTTGGAGACACAAGTCGAGTCAGAAAACACGCCGTCCTGCAGCCCCGCGAAATGTGTGCCCTGCTCTTAGGTGGGAATTCCCGGACGAATGGGAAGTTCTTCCTAATGAGAATATACTGACGACTATGGCGATCAACAAGAATAGAACTCATATAGAGTCGTCATGAGGCCAAATTCTGACTGCCAGTTGGAATAGGCAATCGTGGCGACACCTCTCTCACAAAGCGCTGCTGCGGCTTTTTTCTCTGCCAGCGTATTTCGTGCCCGAGTATCAAGCCACTCGGCTTGGCGACTGTTATACGCTTTTGTTTTCTCATAGCACAGCCAGCCAGCCATGCTCTGAGTATTTTGCTTGTATAAACATATGAGCGTGTCTACGTCACACGTATTATCATTTTTGCGACGTTGCCTTAGTGAAGCTATGCACTATACCCACATACATATATATTTTTATATGTTTGCAGTTTTGCTAGGATTTCTACTGACTTTTGTTATTTTGTTTGGGCTGGCTAGTGTTAGTGCGTTAGTGATTTTGCATTTCTACATGACATATTTTATGAATTCAATTTGGTGCAGAATTTGTATTTTGCCTACAAAAACCTAAGAAGCAATACTTAAAAGGCAGCCAAATACATATTTTGTGCTGATCGACCATTTGCAGTATCAGGCGAACAGCAACGTCGCAAAAATGATAATACGTGTGACGTAGACACGCTCATATGTTTATACAAGCAAAATACACAGAGCATGGCTGGCTGGCTGTGCTATGAGAAAACAAAAGCGTATAACAGTCACCAAGCCGAGTGACTTGATGATCGGGCACGAAATGCGCTGGCAGAGAAAAAAGCCGCAGCAGCGCTTTGTGAGAGAGATGTCGCCACGATTGCCTATTCCAACTGGCAGTCAGAATTTGGCCTCATGACGACTGTGTATGAGTTCCATTCTCGTTGATGGCGATACCAGCCATCACGCGGGAATTAGAATTCCGAAGACAGAGGAACAAGCACGGATGGTTCAAGTTTACCGTGGGAGGAGAGTACTACATAATAAACCCCCGCAAAACCGGCTGGGTTACGATAACGAAAGAGTGCGCAAAGCCACAGGTCGCAGAAGCAAACACCGCAAACGCCAACAACGGGAAAACAAAGGCCGAATTCCGACAAACACCGGCACAACCGCCACACACTTGGCACATGCTACCGGCGGGTGAGGAGCTGCCGATAGCAGCAATATAAAAAATCGAGAGATGGCTCATCGGGAGAGGTCCAGGAAGACGAGAGAGGGCGATAATCAAAGCGGGACTACAATTCTACAATGCGACAAAGCACCCCGACGGGAATATCACAGTCTCGAGGAAAGGGGGGGGTGTGAGGTAGGCCACCCACGGGCCTCCCCACATTCGAACGCTTCGCATCAAAGTATTAATTGTATTAACAATATAAGGCGGTCACGAATTACTCAGTTGCCATGAATTACTGGAGACACAATAGTATAAGCTACAAATATAACATTAACTCGTAACATAATTAAGACGATAAAAATAACATAGAAGTCCACAACAGTCAACAGAAGGGCCGAGTGGCCAGATCAGCATAAGGAGAACGTAGGTCGTGCGCGCTCTCGCGACCCACACTCTCAAATGTCGCGATCCACAACTGGCAAAACGGCAAGCTCAGGTCGAGCGCGAGACCGGCAAATCAGTTGCCCAGTAGCGTGACAAGTGGACGGACGCAAGGTTGCTGAAAACGGTTTAGAAGTTCAGCTAAAGTGAAAGAAAATGTACAAGACAATTTTGGTGAAAGAGACACTGCACGAGGTGCATAGAATAAAGACTCAGTATATTATTTAAAAGTAAGTAAGTATAAGCGAGCCCAATGAAAAGGGAATTAAAAGCAATCTTAACTGATACAAATCCCCAAGTGTTATATTAGTTTTTTTGTGTAAGACGAGCGAGAATCGCAGCACATATATATATGCGATCATATATATATGCTCGCGCAGAGTATCAGACGCATGACGTTCCGTGTTCGTATAAATTAAATAGTTGGGTGACCAGCGATCATTCGGTCGGTTCGGCATCGCGTCGACGGCATCAGTTCGCGACACGTTCCCCCTTCCTCTTTTCCCCAACATTCCTACTAATCGGTGGATCAAGCCTGGATTCGTACGGAGCAACACTAGCGGAGTTAACGGAGACTGTACGAATGTACGTCAAGCCCTGACATTCCTGTCTTTCGACGCGTTTCCCCTTCCTCCCCCGCATTCCTACTAATCGGCGGGTCAAACCCCGATTCGTACGGAGCGGCATTAGTGGAGTCAGCGGAGACTGTACAACGGTACGTCAGTCCCTGGCACTCCCATCTTTTCGGCCGCTCAACCTTGGGGTTGCATCGTTTATTGAAACTCGCCTCTATGATAGCTAACGCGTTTCGACAATTTATAAATTTCTTGTAACGCGAGCCTTGGCCAGACTGAGATCTGTACCCCGGCATAATTCAAACCTTACAATTGGCGCCCGAGCAGGGACCAGTTAGCTAAAGAGAGGTAATATAAATCTATAATCTATAATAATATAAACCTTGTTCTGAACACGGGCATCGAAATCGACGAAAACGCAACGGTGCCAGCGTCAATTGTCGCGGCACTTTGGTTTTTTTTTTGTAACGGAATCGATCTAAGCCGACCGAAAGTGACGGTGGAAGCGGACGCGCCGATTAAGCGAGCGGTAACCGCTAAGCGACGACTATAATTGTTAGCGGCTAACGGCAAGTTGTGGCGCGACAAAAGTGATGTTGGTGTGGACAGCCAACAACCAAACGGGATAACGAGCGCGCGATCAATTCGAGTACAGCACACCCCAAATAACCACAAGTGTTTTGTGAAAAGGTGTATCTGCGCACAGTGGGACGAGGATAGAAAAGTTAATGAACAGTGGAAAAGTGAGGAAATAAAAATAATAAAATTAATAATAAATAAAATTTAATAAAATTAATAATAAATAAAATTTGGAAAAAATTTATAATAGATACATTTTAATAAAATCAATAATAAATAAAATTTAATAAAATTAATAATAAATAAAATTTAATAAAATTGATAATAAATAAAATTAATAATAAATAAAATTTGAAAAAAATTTATATTAGATAAAATTTGATAAAATCAATAATAAAGAAAATTTAATAAAATTAATAATAAAGAAAATTTAATAAAATTAATAATAAATAAAATTTAATAAAATTAATAATAAATATAATTTAATAAAATTATAATAAATAAAATTTGAAAAAAAAATTTCTAATAGGTAAACTTTAATAAAATTAATAATAAGTAAAGATATGATAAAATTAAAAAAAATAATAATAATTAAAGAACAACAACGACGTAGAGAAAACAACAACGGAAAAAAAATACATATAAAGCCAACAATGGATGAGCCGAACGAAGCGTCCCCGAAGGATCGGGTCAACCCAGGAGTGCGTGTGCGCTGGATCTACCGTATCCGGAAAGAATAATCAGAACGGGTTGTGCAAGAACTTGGCTTGGATCGAGTAGGAAAGGTAGATGAACTTCGAAAACGGGTATGTACTTTCATCAAAGACGGGGGTCATCGTACTGAAGTTTGGACGCAGTTGGCCGAATGGGAGGCGCAATTAGCCAAAGGACCAGAACCGCCCGCTACGCTCGACGTTTTGACCTTAGGTTCGCGTCAGCGTCAGAAATCTGAATCTGACCTACTGACGCTGTCGGGGTCGCCGGGGGGGCTGTTCCCACCATTCAGCCACGCGCGACAGATGCCGCCTAAAGGGCAGAACACTAAAAGAGAGACCTTACCAGCAGTATACTATTTAAAAGTAAGTAAGTATAAGCGTGCCCAATGAAAAGGGAATTAAAAGCAATCTAAACTGATACAAAACCCCAAGTGTTATATTAGTTTTTTTGTGTAAGACGAGCGAGAATCGCAGCACATATATATATGCGATCATATATATATGCTCGCGCAGAGTATCAGACGCATGACGTTCCGTGTTCGTATAAATTAAATAGTTGGGTGACCGGCGATCATTCGGTCGGTTCGGCATCGCGTCGACGGCATCAGTTCGCGACACGTTCCCCCTTCCTCTTTTCCCCAGCATTCCTACTAATCGGTGGATCAAGCCTGGATTCGTACGGAGCAACACTAGCGGAGTTAACGGAGACTGTACGAATGTACGTCAAGCCCTGACATTCCTGTCTTTCGACGCGTTTCCCCTTCCTCCCCCGCATTCCTACTAATCGGCGGGTCAAACCCCGATTCGTACGGAGCGGCATTAGTGGAGCCAGCGGAGACTGTAAAACGGTACGTCAGTCCCTGGCACTCCCATCTTTTCGGCCGCGCAACCTTGGGGTTGCATCGTTTATTGAAACTCGCCTCTATGATAGCTAACGCGTTTCGACAATTTATAAATTTCTTGTAACGCGAGCCTTGGCCAGACTGAGATCTGTACCCCGGCATAATTCAAACCTTACAATTGGCGCCCGAGCAGGGACCAGTTAGCTAAAGAGAGGTAATATAAATCTATAATCTATAATAATATAAACCTTGTTCTGAACACGGGCATCGAAATCGACGAAAACGCAACGGTGCCAGCGTCAATTGTCGCGGCACTTTGGTTTTTTTTTGTAACGGAATCGAGCTAAGCCGACCGAAAGTGACGGTGGAAGCGGACGCGCCGATTAAGCGAGCGGTAACCGCAAAGCGACGACTATAATTGTTAGCGGCTAACGGCTAGTTGTGGCGCGACAAAAGTGATGTTGGTGTGGACAGCCAACAACCAAACGGGATAACGAGCGCGCGATCAATTCGAGTACAGCACACCCCAAATAACCACAAGTGTTTTGTGAAAAGGTATATCTGCGCACAGTGGGACGAGGATAGAAAAGTTAATGAACAGTGGAAAAGTGAGGAAATAAAAATAATAAAATTAATAATAAATAAAATTTAATAAAATTAATAATAAATAAAATTTGGAAAAAATTTATAATAGATACATTTTAATAAAATCAATAATAAATAAAATTTAATAAAATTAATAATAAATAAAATTTAATAAAATTGATAATAAATAAAATTAATAATAAATAAAATTTGAAAAAAATTTATATTAGATAAAATTTGATAAAATCAATAATAAAGAAAATTTAATAAAATTAATAATAAAGAAAATTTAATAAAATTAATAATAAATAAAATTTAATAAAATTAATAATAAATATAATTTAATAAAATTAATAATAAATAAAATTTGAAAAAAAATTATAATAGGTAAACTTTAATAAAATTAATAATAAATAAAGATTTGAAAAAATTTAAAAAAAAAAAAATAATTAAAGAACAACAACGACGTAGAGCAAACAACAACGGAAAAAAAATACATATAAAGCCAACAATGGATGGGCCGAACGAAGCGTCCCCGAAGGATCGGGTCAACCCAGGAGTGCGTGTGCGCTGGATCTACCGTATCCGGAAAGAATAATCAGAACGGGTTGTGCAAGAACTTGGCTTGGATCGAGTAGGAAAGGTAGATTAACTTCGAAAACGGGTATGTACTTTCATCAAAGACGGGGGTCATCGTACTGAAGTTTGGACGCAGTTGGCCGAATGGGAGGCGCAATTAGCCAAAGGACCAGAACCGCCCGCTACGCTCGACGTTTTGATCTTAGGTTCGCGTCAGCGTCAGAAATCTGAATCTGACCTACTGACGCTGTCGGGGTCGCCGGGGGGGCTGTTCCCACCATTCAGCCACGCGCGACAGATGCCGCCTAAAGGGCAGAACACTAAAAGAGAGACCTTACCAGCAGTATACTATTTAAAAGTAAGTAAGTATAAGCGAGCCCAATGAAAAGGGAATTAAAAGCAATCTAAACTGATACAAAACCCCAAGTGTTATATTAGTTTTTTTGTGTAAGACGAGCGAGAATCGCAGCACATATATATATGCGATCATATATATATGCTCGCGCAGAGTATCAGACGCATGACGTTCCGTGTTCGTATAAATTAAATAGTTGGGTGACCGGCGATCATTCGGTCGGTTCGGCATCGCGTCGACGGCATCAGTTCGCGACACGTTCCCCCTTCCTCTTTTCCCCAGCATTCCTACTAATCGGTGGATCAAGCCTGGATTCGTACGGAGCAACACTAGCGGAGTTAACGGAGACTGTACGAATGTACGTCAAGCCCTGACATCCCTGTCTTTCGAAGCGTTTCCCCTTCCTCCCCCGCATTCCTACTAATCGGCGGGTCAAACCCCGATTCGTACGGAGCGGCATTAGTGGAGCCAGCGGAGACTGTAAAACGGTACGTCAGTCCCTGGCACTCCCATCTTTTCGGCCGCGCAACCTTGGGGTTGCATCGTATAATGGAAACTCGCCTCTATGATAGCTAACGCGTTTCGACAATTTATAAATTTCTTGTAACGCGAGCCTTGGCCAGACTGAGATCTGTACCCCGGCATAATTCAAACCTTACAATTGGCGCCCGAGCAGGGACCAGTTAGCTAAAGAGAGGTAATATAAATCTATAATCTATAATAATATAAACCTTGTTCTGAACACGGGCATCGAAATCGACGAAAACGCAACGGTGCCAGCGTCAATTGTCGCGGCACTTTGGTTTTTTTTTGTAACGGAATCGAGCTAAGCCGACCGAAAGTGACGGTGGAAGCGGACGCGCCGATTAAGCGAGCGGTAACCGCAAAGCGACGACTATAATTGTTAGCGGCTAACGGCAAGTTGTGGCGCGACAAAAGTGATGTTGGTGTGGACAGCCAACAACCAAACGGGATAACGAGCGCGCGATCAATTCGAGTACAGCACACCCCAAATAACCACAAGTGTTTTGTGAAAAGGTGTATCTGCGCACAGTGGGACGAGGATAGAAAAGTTAATGAACAGTGGAAAAGTGAGGAAATAAAAATAATAAAATTAATAATAAATAAAATTTAATAAAATTAATAATAAATAAAATTTGGAAAAAATTTATAATAGATACATTTTAATAAAATCAATAATAAATAAAATTTAATAAAATTAATAATAAATAAAATTTAATAAAATTGATAATAAATAAAATTAATAATAAATAAAATTTGAAAAAAATTTATATTAGATAAAATTTGATAAAATCAATAATAAAGAAAATTTAATAAAATTAATAATAAAGAAAATTTAATAAAATTAATAATAAAGAAAATTTAATAAAATTAATAATAAATATAATTTAATAAAATTTAAATAATGAATAAAATTTGAAAAAAAATTTATAATAGGTAAACTTTAATAAAATTAATAATAAATAAAGATTTGATAAAATTAAAAAAAAAAATTAAATTTAAAAAACAACAACGACGTAGAGAAAACCACAACGGAAAAAAAAATACATATAAAGCCAACAATGGATGGGCCGAACGAAGCGTCCCCGAATGATCGGGTCAACCCAGGAGTGCGTGTGCGCTGGATCTACCGTATCCGGAAAGAATAATTAGAACGGGTTGTGCAAGAACTTGGCTTGGATCGAGTAGGAAAGGTAGATGAACTTCGAAAACGGGTATGTACTTTCATCAAAGACGGGGGTCATCGTACTGAAGTTTGGACGCAGTTGGCCGAATGGGAGGCGCAATTCGCCAAAGGACCAGAACCGCCCGCTACGCTCGACGTTTTGACCTTAAGTTTGCGTCAGCGTCAGAAATCTGAGTCTGACCTACTGACGCTGTCGGGGTCGCCGGGGGGGCTGTTCCCACCATTCAGCCACGCGCGACAGATGCCGCCTAAAGGGCAGAACACTAAAAGAGAGACCTTACCGGTAAGGTGCGTATTGCCATCGGTATGCTCACCTGTGAATAGCACCCAGGTGGGGCACGGGGGTCGTGGACCTTACACGGGGTTCGACTATGGGGGAGTCAGCCATGGGGGGCACTACATGGTCGTCCCAGAGCAAGTCCGAAAGTGGGGAATAACATTTGATGGGTATGCTGATCCGCTCGTGTTTATAGAATCATTGGAAGAGTGTGCGAGGACGTACGAGATAGAGTTAGATTGTATCCCCAGAGCCCTGAGTAAAGCATTCACCGGCATGGCGTTGGACTGGTTTTCGACGAGCGACCTGAGAGACGCGACGTGGGGAGTATTTAGGATAAACTTTTTGGATTTCTTCCTGCCTCCCCAGTATTTTGACAAAATAGAAGACGAGATAAGGGCCCGTCGGCAACGGGTAGGGGAAGGGTATGAAGAGTATCTGGTTAGCCTGAAAAGACTAATGCGACACGCAGATTATAGTCCCGAACAAGAGCTGAATATGGTGTACGAGAACCTCACACGGGAGTACCCCTTGTATATTCGTAGTAGAGATTTTACGAGTACGAACCCAAAAGTGCTGTTCTGTAGACAATGCGGTACGCGTGGCTTGAGTAGTGGGACGTGTTGTGGACGGAAAGTGGGAAACGGACAGCCGCGTCATCCGGAACGGGATCGAATGGGCGCCGGCAGAAACCAGTCCCAGAATTAATATACCTACTCAGCGTCGAAAAGAATCGCATAGTCGCCACGGTGAAGATCGGAGACCGGACGGCAAGGGCGACAGTCGATACCGGAGCTACTAGGAGCTTCGTGAGTGAGGAGTTCCTCAGAGAGATTGAAGCACAAGGGGAAGTGTTGGCAGCAACCGCGAACTCGCATCTAGCAGACGGGTCAAAGGTGGCCATAAATAAGCTGTTACGGATAAAGGTGGGGCTAGTTAGCAAAAAAATACTGATAGACATGCTCGTAATGCCATCCATGTTAGACAAATTGATCCTAGGGATGGACTTTCTATGCAAGATGGAGACGACCATACAGTGTGGTGAGGCAAAATTAGTCCTGAAAAGCGTTGATGCTCCGGCCGAGCCGAGTTACAGAGCCGAAGAGAAGCCTGAAGGGGAAGAGACACGCGGTACGAGAGGCGGAAAGCGAGGGAATGTCCTGGGGACAAATCGTAAGGAAAACGCCACGCCAGCCAAGCGAGAGGGCGACCGAGACGCTGTTACAGTCGTCAAGGAGCCATCGCTGGGCCAGTTTGGAAGTACAGGAGTCAAGGAACCCCAAGATGGAAACCCCAAGGCAGGATCACGGTCGGAAAGCGACGCCGCGGAGGAGTCGGAATGGCCGACGGACTTGGAGCCGGACACGCAGGAATTTTTGAAAGCGGAACTGCAACTCTTCGAGGGGCTGCAGGGCGTGCCGCACGTGGCCGAGCATCGGATCGTCTTGAGGGATAATAAACTTATAAAGCAGAGGTATTATCCCAAGAGCCCAGCAATGCAGCGCGTGATAAACCAGCAGGTGGACGAGCTGATAGCAGCAGGAGCCATAGAGCCATCACGGAGCCCGCACAGTGCCCCAATCGTTCTTGTCCGGAAGAAGACAAACGATTGGAAAATGTGCGTGGATTACAGGCAGCTCAACGCACAGTCGATACCCGATGCGTACCGGGTGCCGCGGATAAACCATATCCTGGAGAAACTGAGGCACACTCGTTACATCTCAACGTTGGATCTGAAACACGGCTACTGGCAGATCCCCATGGCGGCGGACAGTCGAGATTGCACGGCATTTAAGGTGCCCGGACGAGGGCTATTCCAATGGCGAGTCATGCCATTCGGACTGCACTCGGCCGGTGCAACTTTCCAGAGAGCATTGGATGCGGTAATCGACCCAGAGATGGAGCCTCACGCGTTCGCCTACCTGGACGATATCATAGTGATCAGCGCAACGAAGGAACAGCATTTGGAGAACTTAAAGGAAATCTTTCGCCTGCTGAGGGCAGCAAATCTGAAGCTAAACAGGAAGAAGTGCTCGTTCTTCCGCAGCAAGTTGGTCTACCTAGGACACCTGGTAAGCGCCGAAGGGATTCAGGCGGATCCATCGAAGGTCGAAGCAATACGCAATCTGAAGGCCCCGACGAACTTGAAGGAGCTCAGACGTTGCCTAGGGATGGCGTCCTGGTACAGGCGCTTCGTGCCCAACTTCACAACGGTGGTACAGCCGATGACACTCCTGCTGAAGAAGGCTAAGAAATGGTCGTGGAATGCGAAACAGCAAACGGCATTAGACAGCTTAAAACACTATCTGACGACCGCTCCCGTTCTCGCGTATCCCGATTTTTCCGAGAAGTCTACGTTGCAAACGGATGCCAGCGACTACGGCCTAGGAGCAGTGTTGACGCAGACCATCGACCAACAAGAGCGAGTCATCGACTACGCAAGTCGAAAGCTATCCAAGGCCGAGGAAAACTATTTGGCAACCGAGAAGAAATGCCTGGCAATAGTTTGGTCGATTCGGAAGCTGAAATGCTATCTAGAGGGATATCGTTTCGATGTAGTGACGGACCATATGGCCTTGAAGTGGTTGGATTCAATAGAGAGCCCGTCGAGAAGAATCGCGCGCTGGGCGTTAGAGCTTCAGCAGTACCAGTTTGATGTACGGTACAGGAAAGGAAAGCTCAACGTGATAGAAGATGCATTGTCGCGAAATCCGTTGAAAAAGCAAGTCGTATTCCAGCAATCCCCAGGGAAGTGGATTCAAGGAATGAGGATCAAAATCGCTAAGGAACCAGCTAAGTATGCAGATTAAGTCGAGGAGAATGGACAGCTGTACCGACACCTGGGCCACCGCGCGGACGATGAGGACTACATCCCATGGAAGTTGTGCGTCGATGAAGAACATAGTAAAAAAGTGTTAAACGAATGACACGATGCACCGTCGCGACGGCAGTACACCAAGGGATCCGCAAGACGATAATGAGGCTATCGCAGCGCTACTACTGGCCGGGTATGTTTCGGGACGCAGCCAAATACGTCAAATGCTGCAAGACATGTCAGAAATTCAAGACGGAGCAGAGGAAGCCAGCCGGATACATGCTGACCCGCCAGGTGGCAGAGCCAATGGCCATTCTGTGCGCGGATTTTGTAGGCCCCATACCGCGATCAAAACAAGGCAACACGATGCTGTTGGTGTTTCACGACGCGTTTACGAAGTGGATAGAATTGGTTCCCTTGAGACGAGCGACAGCGGCCACGGTGCAAAAGGCCTTTCGCGAGCGCATTTTATGCCGGTTCGGAGTACCCAAAAGGTTTGTCTGCGACAACGGAGTGCAGTTCGCAAGTCGGAATTTCAAAGAATTCTTGAGTTCACTGGGCGTGGAGATGGAACATACCGCCCCGTACTGCCCGCAGGAAAACCCGACTGAGAGGACTAACAGGACGGTGAAGACGATGATTGCCCAATACATATCTGGAAATCAAAGTTCGTGGGATCAGTTAATTCCAGAAATCTCACTAGCCGTCAACTCAAGCATTGCGGATTCGACTGGATTCTCCCCAGCATTCTTGATGCAAGGAAGGGAACCGCGTCTGCCTGCCACATTATATGAGGAGAAGACACCAGGCACGGGAAACACGCCGCGGCGCGAAGTAACCAGCAGCGAGCATAAAAAGACCAGGGCAGGAGTTATAACCTGAGGAGGAGAGAATGGCGCCCAGTCCTTAACGAACTGTTATTGTTGAGAACACACCAGTTGTCCAAAGCTAGTGAGGGGCTCGCAGCGAAATTGGCCGCGAAATACGACGGACCCTTCATCGTGAAGAAGTTCATGCCACCAAACGTTGTACGTCTCGCAAAAGTCGAATAACTCAAGAGGAAAACTGCCAGCATCTCACAACTAAAACCCTTCCACCGAGAAAATGACGACCACGAAACGAGTCAACAACAAGAGAAGGAATCAGGCGAAAGCCACTCAACGACCTAAAAACACTACGAAAGTCGCCAGTAGCGGGTTTTTCTTTTCTCGTCGCTTTCGTGAATTTTGGTTTTTGTCTATCAAAACAAAAAAAGTCACTAACAACTAATCTTGCCAAATGTATAAAATTTGTAACAATTTCATCAACATTTCAGATAAAGATGAACGATATCATATCGATTAGCAGCGGCGACGAGTCGGACACGACAGTCCATCGTTTCGACAAAAAAGGTGCCCACGGACGAAAGTCACGTGCGGAGAGCGGAGAAGAGTCAACGACCGACGACGACACAGGAACCCACGAGCAACACGTCCGTGTGGAAGACGTCACCGACGAGGAGTCGGATACCACGGCTCGGCGAGAAGCTAAAACGGGGGCCCACGGACACAACGTCCGTGCGGAGGAGGATGAAAAGGGCAGCGAAGCCGAAGGCGACGACCCGAGCGCATACCAGCGTTCACGAGATCCACGCCGAAATCACCCGAAGTACCAACAAAACGAGAGAGAAAACTCGCCCCCCACCTTTTTACACACGATGTACAATACGAAGAGGTAGTCGCGTACAGGGTTGACGGTGCGGTCGTCTTAAAAATAACAAAGACAACAACAGTCATCATCACGGCACCACACGCAAAGGCGCCATCTCCGTATGTAGAAGAACCGGCATCACCGGAGCAACCCCATGCGATCGAAGACGGGAACGTAGACAACGAAGACCTGGCGGCACCCAGCACGACAGACAACCCGACGCCCAACAACGGGAAACGCATGCGGAGCGACACGGACCGGTCAGAAGAACCTTACGAAGGACTGTGCGGATGGGAGGAGGGCTTGGAGACACAAGTCGAGTCAGAAAACACGCCGTCCTGCAGCCGTAGATCAACCCCGCGAAATGTGTGCCCCGCAATTAGGTGGGAATTCCCGGACGAATGGGAAGTTCTTCCTAATGAGAATATACTGACGACTACGGCGATCAACAAGAATAGAACTCATATAGAGTCGTCATGAGGCCAAATTCTGACTGCCAGTTGGAATAGGCAATCGTGGCAACGTCGCAAAAATGATAAAACGTGTGACGTAGACACGGTCATATGTTTATACAAGCAAAATACTCAGAGCATGGCTGGCTGGCTGTGCTATGAGAAAACAAAAGCGTATAACAGTCGCCAAGCCGAGTGACTTGATGATCGGACACGAAATGCGCTGGCAGAGAAAAAAGCCGCAGCAGCGCTTTGTGAGAGAGATGTCGCCACGATTGCCTATTCCAACTGGCAGTCAAAATTTGGCCTCATGACGACTGTGTATGAGTTCCATTCTCGTTGATGGCGATACCAGCCATCACGCGGGAATTAGAATTCCGAAGACAGAGGAACAAGCACGGATGCTTCAAGTTAACCTTGGGAGGAGAGTACTACATAATAGACCCCCGCAAAACCGGCTGGGTTACGATAACGAAAGAGTGCGCAAAGCCACAGGTCGCAGAAGCAAACACCGCAAACGCCAACAACGGGAAAACAAAGGCCGAATTCCGACAAACACCGGCACAACCACCACACACTTGGCACATGCTACCGGCGGGTGAGGAGCTGCCGATAGCAGCAATATAAAAAATCGAGAGATGGCTCATCGGGAGAGGTCCAGGAAGACGAGATAGGGCGATAATCAAAGCGGGACTACAATTCTACAATGTGACAAAGCAGACGGGAATATCACAGTCTCGAAGAAAGGGGGGGTGTGAGGTAGGCCGCCCACGGGCCTCCCCACATTCGAACGCTTCGCATCAAAGTATTAATAGTATTAACAATAAAAGGCGGTCACGAATTACTCAGTTGCCATGAATTACTGCTAAGGGTCTAGGAGACACAATAGTATGAATAATATAAGGCAGTCACGAATTACTGTTAAGGGTCAAGGAGACATAATATTATTCATTGTATACATAAACATAAGCTACAAATATAACATTAACTCGTAACATAATTAAGACGATAAAAATAACATAGAAGTCCACAACAGTCAACAGAAGGGCCGAGTGGCCAGATCAGCATAAGGAGAACGTAGGTCGTGCGCGCTCTCGCGACCCACACTCTCAAATGTCGCGATCCACAACTGGCAAAAGGGTCTCAGGCTCAGGTCGAGCGCGAGACCGGCAAATCAGTTGCCCAGTAGCGTGACAAGTGGACGGACGCAAGGTTGCTGAAAACGGTTTAGAAGTTCAGCTAAAGTGAAAGAAAATGTACAAGACAATTTTGGTGAAAGAGACACTGCACGAGGTGCATAGAATAAAGACTCAGTATATTATTTAAAAGTAAGTAAGTATAAGCGAGCCCAATGAAAAGGGAATTAAAAGCAATCTTAACTGATACAAAACCCCAAGTGTTATATTAGTTTTTTTGTGTAAGACGAGCGAGAATCGCAGCACATATATATATGCGATCATATATATATGCTCGCGCAGAGTATCAGACGCATGACGTTCCGTGTTCGTATAAATTAAATAGTTTGGTGACCGGCGATCATTCGGTCGGTTCGGCATCGCGTCGACGGCATCAGTTCGCGACACGTTCCCCCTTCCTCTTTTCCCCAGCATTCCTACTAATCGGTGGATCAAGCCTGGATTCGTACGGAGCAACACTAGCGGAGTTAACGGAGACTGTACGAATGTACGTCAAGCCCTGACATCCCTGTCTTTCGACGCGTTTCCCCTTCCTCCCCCGCATTCCTACTAATCGGCGGGTCAAACCCCGATTCGTACGGAGCGGCATTAGTGGAGTCAGCGGAGACTGTACAACGGTACGTCAGTCCCTGGCACTCCCATCTTTTCGGCCGCGCAACCTTGGGGTTGCATCGTTTATTGAAACTCGCCTCTATGATAGCTAACGCGTTTCGACAATTTATAAATTTCTTGTAACGCGAGCCTTGGCCAGACTGAGATCTGTACCTCGGCATAATTCACAGCCTTATAACCTTATGGTGTTCAATATGGGGGCTGAACCCACTTGTATCACCAAAAATAGAGCCGAAGTACTTGATATTACTTTCGGCAATGGAGGTGCCTCTGGGCTGGTTTACAACTGGTCTCAACAGAACCGTCAATGTCGGATCACAGGATCATCGACATAAGTAGTAATTTCAGGATTAGTAAAGTCATCAGGAATCCCCGGCGGACTGACTGGCCGCTCTACCAGTCACACCTGGGGTTAAATCTGAGCAGACTAAACCATAGTAGAAGAGTTTCTTCTCAGGAAGAGCTAGAGCAACTTTCGACAGAAGTTAGCGAGACGATTATGCATGCATATCATGCAAGTTGTCCAACCAACTCCATAGATTCCAACAGGGATAACCCTTGGTGGAATAAAAAGCTTGGGATGCTTCGAGCAGAGGTCAGGAGGCTGTTTAATACAGCCAAAAAGAATAGTGACAGATGGGACTTATACACCAAGAAACTAACAGAATATAATAAAGAAATCAGGTACAGCAAACGTGCTCATTTCCGGAGATTTTTCTCCAACCTAGAGCAGGCCACACCTACTGTGAGAGTCTTTAAGTCGATCTCGAAAAGCAAAGTGTTGTCCGAACTCTGCTTAAAAAGGCCAGATGGTTCCTTCACGGAAAATGAGGTGGAAAAGGCAGAACTTCTCCTGCACACTCACTTTCCACTTTGTAAAACCATCACCAACACTGACAGCTGTTACGAAACGGTTCCCATCAGGAGACCGGACTGGAGCCTGGCTGCAGCCATAGTAACAGAGCAAAGAATAAGATGGGCCATTAGTACGCTTAGTCCCTACAAGGCTCCAGGTACGGACGGTATCCTCCCCGTCCATCTACAGAAAGGGATGGATCAGCTTATGGTGTTCCTCATTCGTATTTTCCGGGGTAGCCTAGCTATGGGCTACATACCTAGGGCATGGAGGACGGAGGATCTTTATCCCGAAAGTGGGGAAAAAGGAACCCTTTCACCCCAAATCTTTCAGGCCGATCATAGAGACATAGCCATTTTCTCCAACAGCCAGGCAGCGATCAAAGCACTTAGTGCTTATAAAATCGTCTCCAAACTGGTTTGGCAATGTATTGAAGCACTCAACAGGTTGGGCAGTAATAACAAAGTCACCATCTATTGGGTACCGGGACATGCGAGTGTTCCCGGCATTGAGGTCGCCGATATTTTGGCCAGGAGAGGAGCTAGCACTCCTTTCCAGGGCCCTGAACCTTTCTGTGGGCTAGGACCAGGGATTATCAGTCAGAGCAGTCGCATCGATCTGCTCAACGCATGCGAGGACGCTAGGCGGTTTTCACATGGGGCAAGACAGAGCAAGCGACTGCTAGGTAGTTACAACAAGAAGAGAACTGAGGACTGTCTGAAGCTGAGCAAAGGATCTCTTCGGATAGTCACGGGCTTCTTGACCGGGCACTGCAGACTGCGCAAGCATCTGCATAATCTCAGGTTAGGGGAAGACAGTCTTTGCAGACTGTGTCTGAAGGGGGATGAGACTCCAGAGCAACTGCTTGAGGAGTGTCCCGCCATCAGCCGACTGAGGCTCTCTCTCTTCTGGGGAGCCTCTTTCTGTTTACAGAAAAGATGAGGGCTCTCCGACCATGCCACATCGTCGCGTTCCTGCGATCGATCGGGCTGTTCGAGGAGCTGTAACTCACAAAACAGTAAGAGGGCACAATAGATCCTAGTGGTCGCAGTGCATGATCCTCGTTCCAATAATAATAAGATATTGACGGTATTACGTAGCATAATGACGGCGACTTTGTGCACTGAAGTTTTTTTAAAACAATTTCTAATACTTCACACACGTCTACTAACGATTTTACAACGCTTATATTTACGTTAAGCAGTCGGCAACTTTCGTCTTTTGTTGCCAAAATTCTATTTACATCCGCCCAATTGTCGTGAATGGACTTAAGCATCCTATAATGCGAATTCCACCTTGTTGGGCACTGGCTTTTCAGCGACATCACTAGAAGATATTGGAGATTAGCTTTCTTAAAATATTTCGTAATTTCGTAATAATATTATTAATATTATTTAATTTAATTGAAAAACTTCACCTTTAACTGCAGAAAACGGTCGGCAATCTTCCGTTACCCAATTTGCGCAAACTTTGGTTGCCTCGTTCTTATCCAGCAGACACTTTTTTTAAGGCAATTGTCACATTTATTGCCTTGCAACATTCATGCCTGTGCAAATTAGACGTCTGTCCGTTTTTGTACTTTAATACAGCCGCGCATGAGCGACAATAAACGAAACCAGGCACAATTTCATTAATTTCATTCTTGACTTCTGCCAAAATATTCCACAGAGAACTGCGCCGTTTGCGTTGGCCACTTATCGTAAAAGCACCGCACTGAATTTTTTCCATGCTAATTTTATTGCTTTCATCCATTTTTTATACACGACCGTTTTTTAAAAATCACCTTAATATCACTTGTCAGCAATACAATGACGTTGCGAGAACTTGTGTAAGGCAAGTGCACGAGTAAATCATTGTTCGGGTATGATGTGCAACTCGAACACTATCCAACAATTCAATCATACTAATACAAGTGTGATTCATTTTGGGTTATTGCTTGTGACAGGGAACGTTCGTTAGCAAATCATGTATGAGCTTAATGCTAAAGATTCAAACTTTATCTTCGACGATAAGTTGAAGACGAACGTTTCGATACAAGTACATGAATCAAACTGACAGAATCAGGAAAAGTACACGTCAGTACTCGAGTATGAACAAAAATGTTTGACTCGTTGCAGTTCTCTGGTGTCGACCCGACATTTCCAATTTCTAAGTTATACTTGAAATGCACAATATACACTCACCCCTTTTGAGATGTCCGTGCTGCCCCATATGGAGTGGTGCGCATTATAATCGCAGCCGATTATAGCCGGCAGATTTTCTCTCCTGCAGTGGTCCATCAGCTTTTCTTTTTCAGGTGGCGGGCATTCCACATCACCAGCAAAAAAGGCAGATGCCACCACAATAGGGGGGGTGTTTCCAATTGCCCTTACGGCAATAGGTACGCAGTCCCTAGTGAGGAATTCTGAAAGAATAGTAAAATTAATACATTTCCTTACCATAATGCATGCTCTAGGTGTAGGATCTCTTTGATCCCAGATTACCTTTGAGTCAGCGGTGTACAGGTCTTCTATGCTATTGTTTACCCATGGCTCTTGTACCAGGGCTAGCCCAAGATGTTGGGTGATAAACATCCTGGCCAAGACAGCAGAGGCTGCCTTAGCCCGATGGAGGTTTATCTGGGCTAGCCCAGTGACGGTGACGTTTGATGTCACCATGAACAAGGGCGACAGTCGATACCGGAGCTACTAGGAGCTTCGTGAGTGAGGAGTTCCTCAGAGAGATTGAAGCACAAGGGGAAGTGTTGGCAGCAACCGCGAACTCGCATCTAGCAGACGGGTCAAAGGTGGCCATAAATAAGCTGTTACGGATAAAGGTGGGGCTAGTTAGCAAAAAAATACTGATAGACATGCTCGTAATGCCATCCATGTTAGACAAATTGATCCTAGGGATGGACTTTCTATGCAAGATGGAGACGACCATACAGTGTGGTGAGGCAAAATTAGTCCTGAAAAGCGTTGACGCTCCGGCCGAGCAGTATATTATTTAAAAGTAAGTAAGTATAAGCGAGCCCAATGAAAAGGGAATTAAAAGCAATCTTAACTGATACAAAACCCCAAGTGTTATATTAGTTTTTTTGTGTAAGACGAGCGAGAATCGCAGCACATATATATGCGATCATATATATATGCTCGCGCAGAGTATCAGACGCATGACGTTCCGTGCTCGTATAAATTAAATAGTTGGGTGACCGGCGACCATTCGGTCGGTTCGGCATCGCGTCGACGGCATCAGTTCGCGACACGTTCCCCCTTCCTCTTTTCCCCAGCATTCCTACTAATCGGTGGATCAAGCCTGGATTCGTACGGAGCAACACTAGCGGAGTTAACGGAGACTGTACGAATGTACGTCAAGCCCTGACATCCCTGTCTTTCGACGCGTTTCCCCTTCCTCCCCCGCATGTCTACTAATCGGCGGTTCAAACCCCGATTCGTACGGAGCGGCATTAGTGGAGTCAGCGGAGACTGTACAACGGTACGTCAGTCCCTGGCACTCCCATCTTTTCGGCCGCGCAACCTTGGGGTTGCATCGTTTATTGAAACTCGCCTCTATGATAGCTAACGCGTTTCGACAATTTATAAATTTCTTGTAACGCGAGCCTTGGCCAGACTGAGATCTGTACCTCGGCATAATTCACAGCCTTACAACCTTATGGTGTTCAATATGGGGGCTGAACCCACTTTTATCACCAAAAATAGAGCCGAAGTACTTGATATTACTTTCGGCAATGGGGGTGCCTCTGGGCTGGTTTACAACTGGAGGGTCTCAACAGAACCGTCAATGTCGGATCACAGGATCATCGACATAAGTAGTAATTTCAGGATTAGTAAAGTCATCAGGAATCCCCGGCGGACTGACTGGCCGCTCTACCAGTCACACCTGGGGTTAAATCTGAGCAGACTAAACCATAGTAGAAGAGTTTCTTCTCAGGAAGAGCTAGAGCAACTCTCGACAGAAGTAAGCGAGACGATTATGCATGCATATCATGCAAGTTGTCCAACCAACTCCATAGAGTCCAACAGGGATAACCCTTGGTGGAATAAAAGCTTGGGATGCTTCGAGCAGAGGTCAGGAGGCTGTTTAATACAGCCAAAAAGAATAGTGACAGATGGGACTTATACACCAAGAAACTAACAGAATATAATAAAGAAATCAGGTACAGCAAACGTGCTCATTTCCGGAGATTTTTCTCCAACCTAGAGCAGGCCACACCTACTGTGAGAGTCTTTAAGTCGATCTCGAAAAGCAAAGTGTTGTCCGAACTCTGCTTAAAAAGGCCAGATGGTTCCTTCACGGAAAATGAGGTGGAAAAGGCAGAACTTCTCCTGCACACTCACTTTCCACTTTGTAAAACCATCACCAACACTGACAGCTGTTACGAAACGGTTCCCATCAGGAGACCGGACTGGAGCCTGGCTGCAGCCATAGTAACAGAGCAAAGAATAAGATGGGCCATTAGTACGCTTAGTCCCTACAAGGCTCCAGGTACGGACGGTATCCTCCCCGTCCATCTACAGAAAGGGATGGATCAGCTTATGGTGTTCCTCATTCGTATTTTCCGGGGTAGCCTAGCTATGGGCTACATACCTAGGGCATGGAGGACGGAGGATCTTTATCCCGAAAGTGGGGAAAAAGGAACCCTTTCACCCCAATCTTTCAGGCCGATCATAGAGACATAGCCATTTTCTCCAACAGCCAGGCAGCGATCAAAGCACTTAGTGCTTATAAAATCGTCTCCAAACTGGTTTGGCAATGTATTGAAGCACTCAACAGGTTGGGCAGTAATAACAAAGTCACCATCTATTGGGTACCGGGACATGCGAGTGTTCCCGGCATTGAGGTCGCCGATATTTTGGCCAGGAGAGGAGCTAGCACTCCTTTCCAGGGCCCTGAACCTTTCTGTGGGCTAGGACCAGGGATTATCAGTCAGAGCAGTCGCATCGATCTGCTCAACGCATGCGAGGACGCTTGGCGGTTTTCACATGGGGCAAGACAGAGCAAGCGACTGCTAGGTAGTTACAACAAGAAGAGAACTGAGGACTGTCTGAAGCTGAGCAAAGGATCTCTTCGGATAGTCACGGGCTTCTTGACCGGGCACTGCAGACTGCGCAAGCATCTGCATAATCTCAGGTTAGGGGAAGACAGTCTTTGCAGACTGTGTCTGAAGGGGGATGAGACTCCAGAGCAACTGCTTGAGGAGTGTCCCGCCATCAGCCGACTGAGGCTCTCTCTCTTCTGGGGAGCCTCTTTCTGTTAACAGAGAAGATGAGGGCTCTCCGACCATGCCACATCGTCGCGTTCCTGCGATCGATCGGGCTGTTCGAGGAGCTGTAACTCACAAAACAGTAAGAGGGCACAATAGATCCTAGTGGTCGCAGTGCATGATCCTCGTTCCAATAATAATAAGATATTGACGGTATTACGTAGCATAATGACGGCGACTTTGTGCACTGAAGTTTTTTTAAAACAATTTCTAATACTTCACACACGTCTACTAACGATTTCACAACGCTTATATTTACGTTAAGCAGTCGGCAACTTTCGTCTTTTGTTTCCAAAATTCTATTTACATCCGCCCAATTGTCGTGAATGGACTTAAGCATCCTATAATGCGAATTCCACCTTGTTGGGCACTGGCTTTTCAGCGACATCACTAGAAGATATTGGAGATTAGCTTTCTTAAAATATTTCGTAATTTCGTAATAATATTATTAATATTATTTAATTTAATTGAAAAACTTCACCTTTAACTGCAGAAAACGGTCGGCAATCTTCCGTTACCCAATTTGCGCAAACTTTGGTTGCCTCGTTCTTATCCAGCAGACACTTTTTTTAAGGCAATTGTCACATTTATTGCCTTGCAACATTCATGCCTGTGCAAATTAGACGTCTGTCCGTTTTTGTACTTTAATACAGCCGCGCATGAGCGACAATAAACGAAACCAGGCACAATTTCATTAATTTCATTCTTGACTTCTGCCAAAATATTCCACAGAGAACTGCGCCGTTTGCGTTGGCCACTTATCGTAAAAGCACCGCACTGAATTTTTTCCATGCTAATTTTATTGCTTTCATCCATTTTTTATACACGACCGTTTTTTAAAAATCACCTTAATATCACTTGTCAGCAATACAATGACGTTGCGAGAACTTGTGTAAGGCAAGTGCACGAGTAAATCATTGTTCGGGTATGATGTGCAACTCGAACACTATCCAACAATTCAATCATACTAATACAAGTGTGATTCATTTTGGGTTATTGCTTGTGACAGGGAACGTTCGTTAGCAAATCATGTATGAGCTTAATGCTAAAGATTCAAACTTTATCTTCGACGATAAGTTGAAGACGAACGTTTCGATACAAGTACATGAATCAAACTGACAGAATCAGGAAAAGTACACGTCAGTACTCGAGTATGAACAAAAATGTTTGACTCGTTGCAGTTCTCTGGTGTCGATCCGACATTTCCAATTTCTAAGTTATACTTGAAATGCACAATATACACTCACCCCTTTTGAGATGTCCGTGCTGCCCCATATGGAGTGGTGCGCATTATAATCGCAGCCGATTATAGCCGGCAGCTTTTCTCTCCTGCAGTGGTCCATCAGCTTTTCTTTTTCAGGTGTTGGTCATTCCACATCACCAGCAAAAAAGGCAGATGCCACCACAATAGGGGGGGTGTTTCCGATTGCCCTTACGGCAATAGGTACGCAGTCCCTAGTGAAGAATTCTGAAAGAATAGTAAAATTAATACATTTCCTTACCATAATGCATGCTCTAGGTGTAGGATCTCTTTGATCCCAGATTACCTTTGAGTCAGCGGTGTACAGGTCTTCTATGCTATTGCTTACCCATGGCTCTTGTACCAGGGCTAGCCCAAGATGTTGGGTGATAAACATCCTGGTCAAGACAGCAGAGGCTGCCTTAGCCCGATGGAGGTTTATCTGGGCTAGCCCAGTGACGGTGACGTTTAATGTCACCATGAACAAGGGCGACAGTCGATACCGGAGCTACTAGGAGCTTCGTGAGTGAGGAGTTCCTCAGAGAGATTGAAGCACAAGGGGAAGTGTTGGCAGCAACCGCGAACTCGCATCTAGCAGACGGGTCAAAGGTGGCCATAAATAAGCTGTTACGGATAAAGGTGGGGCTAGTTAGCAAAAAAATACTGATAGACATGCTCGTAATGCCATCCATGTTAGACAAATTGATCCTAGGGATGGACTTTCTATGCAAGATGGAGACGACCATACAGTGTGGTGAGGCAAAATTAGTCCTGAAAAGCGTTGACGCTCCGGCCGAGCAGTATATTATTTAAAAGTAAGTAAGTATAAGCGAGCCCAATGAAAAGGGAATTAAAAGCAATCTTAACTGATACAAAACCCCAAGTGTTATATTAGTTTTTTTGTGTAAGACGAGCGAGAATCGCAGCACATATATATATGCGATCATATATATATGCTCGCGCAGAGTATCAGACGCATGACGTTCCGTGTTCGTATAAATTAAATAGTTGGGTGACCGGCGATCATTCGGTCGGTTCGGCATCGCGTCGACGGCATCAGTTCGCGACACGTTCCCCCTTCCTCTTTTCCCCAGCATTCCTACTAATCGGTGGATCAAGCCTGGATTCGTACGGAGCAACACTAGCGGAGTTAACGGAGACTGTACGAATGTAAGTCAAGCCCTGACATTCCTGTCTTTCGACGCGTTTCCCCTTCCTCCCCCGCATTCCTACTAATCGGCGGGTCAAACCCCGATTCGTACGGAGCGGCATTAGTGGAGTCAGCGGAGACTGTACAACGGTACGTCAGTCCCTGGCACTCCCATCTTTTCGGCCGCGCAACCTTGGGGTTGCATCGTTTATTGAAACTCGCCTCTATGATAGCTAACGCGTTTCGACAATTTATAAATTTCTTGTAACGCGAGCCTTGGCCAGACTGAGATCTGTACCTCGGCATAATTCACAGCCTTACAACCTTATGGTGTTCAATATGGGGGCTGAACCCACTTTTATCACCAAAAATAGAGCCGAAGTACTTGATATTACTTTCGGCAATGGGGGTGCCTCTGGGCTGGTTTACAACTGGAGGGTCTCAACAGAACCGTCAATGTCGGATCACAGGATCATCGACATAAGTAGTAATTTCAGGATTAGTAAAGTCATCAGGAATCCCCGGCGGACTGACTGGCCGCCTTACCAGTCACACCTGGGGTTAAATCTGAGCAGACTAAACCATAGTAGAAGAGTTTCTTCTCAGGAAGAGCTAGAGCAACTCTCGACAGAAGTAAGCGAGACGATTATGCATGCATATCATGCAAGTTGTCCAACCAACTCCATAGAGTCCAACAGGGATAACCCTTGGTGGAATAAAAAGCTTGGGATGCTTCGAGCAGAGGTCAGGAGGCTGTTTAATACAGCCAAAAAGAATAGTGACAGATGGGACTTATACACCAAGAAACTAACAGAATATAATAAAGAAATCAGGTACAGCAAACGTGCTCATTTCCGGAGATTTTTCTCCAACCTAGAGCAGGCCACACTTACTGTGAGAGTCTTTAAGTCGATCTCGAAAAGCAAAGTGTTGTCCGAACTCTGCTTAAAAAGGCCAGATGGTTCCTTCACGGCAAATGAGGTGGAAAAGGCAGAACTTCTCCTGCACACTCACTTTCCACTTTGTAAAACCATCACCAACACTGACAGCTGTTACGAAACGGTGCCCATCAGGAGACCGGACTGGAGCCTGGCTGCAGCCATAGTAACAGAGCAAAGAATAAGATGGGCCATTAGTACGCTTAGTCCCTACAACGCTCCAGGTACGGACGGTATCCTCCCCGTCCATCTACAGAAAGGGATGGATCAGCTTATGGTGTTCCTCATTCGTATTTTCCGGGGTAGCCTAGCTATGGGCTACATACCTAGGGCATGGAGGACGGAGGATCTTTATCCCGAAAGTGGGGAAAAAGGAACCCTTTCACCCCTAATCTTTCAGGCCGATCATAGAGACATAGCCATTTTCTCCAACAGCCAGGCAGCGATCAAAGCACTTAGTGCTTATAAAATCGTCTCCAAACTGGTTTGGCAATGTATTGAAGCACTCAACAGGTTGGGCAGTAATAACAAAGTCACCATCTATTGGGTACCGGGACATGCGAGTGTTCCCGGCATTGAGGTCGCCGATATTTTGGCCAGGAGAGGAGCTAGCACTCCTTTCCAGGGCCCTGAACCTTTCTGTGGGCTAGGACCAGGGATTATCAGTCAGAGCAGTCGCATCGATCTGCTCAACGCATGCGAGGACGCTAGGCGGTTTTCACATGGGGCAAGACAGAGCAAGCGACTGCTAGGTAGTTACAACAAGAAGAGAACTGAGGACTGTCTGAAGCTGAGCAAAGGATCTCTTCGGATAGTCACGGGCTTCTTGACCGGGCACTGCAGACTGCGCAAGCATCTGCATAATCTCAGGTTAGGGGAAGACAGTCTTTGCAGACTGTGTCTGAAGGGGGATGAGACTCCAGAGCACCTGCTTGAGGAGTGTCCCGCCATCAGCCGACTGAGGCTCTCTCTCTTCTGGGGAGCCTCTTTCTGTTTACAGAGAAGATGAGGGCTCTCCGACCATGCCACATCGTCGCGTTCCTGCGATCGATCGGGCTGTTCGAGGAGCTGTAACTCACAAAACAGTAAGAGGGCACAATAGATCCTAGTGGTCGCAGTGCATGATCCTCGTTCCAATAATAATAAGATATTGACGGTATTACGTAGCATAATCACGGCGACTTTTGCACTGAAGTTTTTTTAAAACAATTTCTAATACTTCACACACGTCTACTAACGATTTTACAACGCTTATATTTACGTTAAGCAGTCGGCAACTTTCGTCTTTTGTTGCCAAAATTCTATTTACATCCGCCCAATTGTCGTGAATGGACTTAAGCATCCTATAAGGCGAATTCCACCTTGTTGGGCACTGGCTTTTCAGCGACATCACTAGAAGATATTGGAGATTAGCTTTCTTAAAATATTTCGTAATTTCGTAATAATATTATTAATATTATTTAATTTAATTGAAAAACTTCACCTTTAACTGCAGAAAACGGTCGGCAATCTTCCGTTACCCAATTTGCGCAAACTTTGGTTGCCTCGTTCTTATCCAGCAGACACTTTTGTTAAGGCAATTGTCACATTTATTGCCTTGCAACATTCATGCCTGTGCAAATTAGACGTCTGTCCGTTTTTGTACTTTAATACAGCCGCGCATGAGCGACAATAAACGAAACCAGGCACAATTTCATTAATTTCATTCTTGACTTCTGCCAAAATATTCCACAGAGAACTGCGCCGTTTGCGTTGGCCACTTATCGTAAAAGCACCGCACTGAATTTTTTCCATGCTAATTTTATTGCTTTCATCCATTTTTTATACACGACCGTTTTTTAAAAATCACCTTAATATCACTTGTCAGCAATACAATGACGTTGCGAGAACTTGTGTAAGGCAAGTGCACGAGTAAATCATTGTTCGGGTATGATGTGCAACTCGAACACTATCCAACAATTCAATCATACTAATACAAGTGTGATTCATTTTGGGTTATTGCTTGTGACAGGGAACGTTCGTTAGCAAATCATGTATGAGCTTAATGCTAAAGATTCAAACTTTATCTTCGACGATAAGTTGAAGACGAACGTTTCGATACAAGTACATGAATCAAACTGACAGAATCAGGAAAAGTACACGTCAGTACTCGAGTATGAACAAAAATGTTTGACTCGTTGCAGTTCTCTGGTGTCGATCCGACATTTCCAATTTCTAAGTTATACTTGAAATGCACAATATACACTCACCCCTTTTGAGATGTCCGTGCTGCCCCATATGGAGTGGTGCGCATTATAATCGCAGCCGATTATAGCCGGCAGCTTTTCTCTCCTGCAGTGGTCCATCAGCTTTTCTTTTTCAGGTGTTGGGCATTCCACATCACCAGCAAAATAGGCAGATGCCACCACAATAGGGGGGGTTTTTCCAATTGCCCTTACGGCAATAGGTACGCAGTCCCTAGTGAAGAATTCTGAAAGAATAGTAAAATTAATACATTTCCTTACCATAATGCATGCTCTAGGTGTAGGATCTCTTTGATCCCAGATTACCTTTGAGTCAGCGGTGTACAGGGCTTCTATGCTATTGTTTACCCATGGCTCTTGTACCAGGGCTAGCCCAAGATGTTGGGTGATAAACATCCTGGCCAAGACAGCAGAGGCTGCCTTAGCCCGATGGAGGATTATCTGGGCTAGCCCAGTGACGGTGACGTTTGATGTCACCATCATTCATTCGCCGCTCCAGCTCCTGGTGATGCAGGTTGGGAGCTGCCAACATCACCGCTGCCCGTCATGATGAAGTCAGCTTCTGCTGTTTCAAGCTCCTCAGCGAGCTCTTGCGAGAACATCGGAACCTCATTATCCATCCCTTCCAGCTCTGCTGGAACGAGCGTCATCTCCGCCAGGTCCTCATCCTCGGCCAGATCCTCAGATATTTCAGAGACACCTGCCAGATGAGCACTCGGAAAAGTGGCATTGGGAGGTGTGGGGGCCGAGCCTGCAGCTCCCGGGACTGTCGTTTGGGCGGGGGCAGTCCTCGCGCCAGCACTCTTCTTCTTCAGACCGCTAACGGGGATGGTCCCGTAGCGGAATGAAACTTGGTGGCCTCTCACCACTATCGCGTCCTTGGATGCCTCATCGATGCCTATCACCAATAGCGCACCTTCTCCTTCCATCCTCCTTGACAACACCTTCCACGAGTCGGTCTCGATCTTGTTCTGGTTCCTCAGCAGAACCAACAAGGATTCGGTTGACCGATCCGCGCTTCTTGGGCAGAAGATGGTGATTTTGTGGGGTGATGGAATATCATCACCCACCTTGCATTGCAGTGGAACCCCTTTCCACGGCTGCAGACTTGGCGCCACTGTATTCAACCACTCTGCTGAGTGATCGTCGGAACATTCAATGACCTGGTAGCCAACCTGGAAAAGAACGCCCGCGAACGCGACCGCGGTGTCCCATCCTGTGAGGATAACCTCGTCCAGGATGGCCTCCTCCAATGCGGACTAGTCCCCATGGCTGAGCATTACCTGCGGGTATTCCACAGGTAACACGGCCACCTTGACTTGAAGAAGACCTCACTGCTGTTGCTACGGCGGATGCCAACGTGCTGGGACGCTACTCTGGGCACGCCCTCTTGGGGGTGGCAGTGGGTGGCGTCAAATTACTGCTCAGGCGTTTGGGGGCTGGTCCCCGTACCTGGCTCGCCGAGTCCTTTCCAGCCGTTGCCATGCGCAGTGCCTCAGCAGAGGGTAGTCCCTGCTGAAGGTACCTCAGGTACCAGTTGGTTTTTGAGCCATTCAGCGTTTTTTGGTTTGGGTCATCCAAACCGTCCAGCTCTCCCAATTTTGGCAGCTGCGCTTTTGGCTGCTGGCCTCGGTCGCGTCGGCTGGGATGGTCCAGCCTTGCTTCCTCCTCCTGCAGCTGGCGCGACACTGTGACGTGGGGCTTCCCTCGTCGTCGGTGCGCTCGCTGTATCTATTGCCGCCTGCGGCCTTCTTGTTTGCTGTGCCTGGTTGGGGCGCCGTGGGGCTGGTCCCGCATTGGAGGGCCGCTCCCCGTCAAGGAGGCGGTCCTCAGAGTGTCTCGCGACACTGGCAGCAGGGGTATCCTGCTGCACACCTAAATACTTTTTATTTTTGTTAAAACCTTTCATGTTGCGGAGAAATATGGGGTTCACCCGGGCAGAGATCTGCAATACCCGGCTAAGGCTAATTAGAACAGGCGGTCGAAATCTGCCCGAGCTCACCGTTAGCGACTAGGGTAGTTTTTAATCCGGGCCCCCGGCCAGGTTGACTTTCGGCACGGTTCGAATGACACCTTAGTTCAGCCCGGAGTGAGATATTGGGGAAGGGATGAAGAAGGGTACGTGTGAGGGAGTTGGGAGTGTGTGAGGCTATGCTTTAAAGACGGCGACACAAGCGTCTTGTCGGTACGTTTAACGGTACCGTAGCCGCTGTTTGTCCGGGACTGCTTATTTGCAAGGATTCTCGCTTATTCGCAGCTAACCTCATAAAGAGGCCGTTCGCTATCCGCTACCCGCGACCCGCCTGGTGGCCTCAGCTTAGCCCCCTCTGAACTATCCCACAAGTTCTTTAGACCAGGCGATATCACTGATAATATTTCATAAATTATTTGAAGAATTGTTTGTAACAATCTTTATATATAAATTAACAGCTGATGCTAAGTCGGGTATGCCCCACTTGCGGAAGGGTATTTTAAGATAAATATATAAATTTTTTTTTTTCTGTGAGTGGAGTGTCACCGTTGACTTATGTATGTATGTCTTTCACTTTTTGTGGATGGAATTGGAAAGACTTCTTTGTTTTATTGTAATTCACCTATCCCCCGATTTAAACGATACTCGTTTTACTCGATTTCGCTTTTACACGGTTCGTTAACTAATGAAATTCGGAAAATTCTAAAATAAGAGATGGGCATGGGCCGGGTTTTTTTCCTGTCACATCGTGACACGATGGGCACCCGCGTGCGCGTGTTGAAAATTAGCATTTTGTCCATTGTAATCGTCAAATATTCAGAACGCTTCGACTGTTCTTCATCAAGATCATTTATTGAATGTCTTTTGAAATTGAAGTATATTCTTAGCTTATGGTTAACATTTATAAACTTATGCTGTTATCAGTTAACAGCTACAAAGAGAGGGAGAGCGATTGTACTCATACGTTTGGCTAAAGTGCAAGCGCGGCGTTTCCCGTAGGGCAACGGTCTCACGCTTGCGTGGCCTTCTAAAGAGGCTTCATATTACTTACACGCGCAGACCATATGTATGTGTGTGCTTTGGTATGCGCATACATACATATGTTTAAGCTGAGCGTGTTTAGGTTTATTTATACTTGCAACAAAGTGTTACAAGTTGTATTTAAAATATGTTTTGAAATTACGTATATGAATACACTACACCTCCCTTTTTAAAAATTAACGTAATATTACAAATATGTAGTTATTTATGTTATTTATTGAAGAATATAATTTTATTTAAAAATTTTTTTTTCGTTTATATTTTTATTTTTATTTATTTTTTTATTTTTTTTTTTTCGGTTGATCAGGCCGTTTATTATTATTATTATTTTTGAATTTTGAATAATTTTAAGTTGGATATTAGAGTAGCTTTAAACCTATTATGCATTAAAATTTTTAATCTATCCTTATGAACTGTTTGTTTTTTTTCTTTTTTGTTTTTATTATTATATTTTCCTGTTCTATTATGTTCACTACTGTGTAAGGTCCTATATATTTACTTTCTAGCTTATGACCTGTTTCATTTTTTAAAAGTACTTTATCTCCTATGTTCAAATTAAGATCTATTGTTTTCCTATCATAATATTCTTTATTTTTAAATTATGTTTTTCTAACATAATTCTTGCTCTTTTGTAAGCCTGTTCAAATCTAAACTTACTTTCTTTAGCGTAATCGTCTACATTATATAAGGGGTTAATGTTATCTATTTTATTAAAATGTTGGGGCAAATTGCTTTTCTTGCCAAAAACTAATTCGTATGGACAATAATTATGTGCCATAGAAGGGGTCGTGTTGAAACAGTATACGAAATATTGAAGCCATACATCCCAATCGTTTTTATCGACTGAGATGTAAGAGCGTATATATTCGTTAAAAGTTCTATGACTTCTTTCAACTGTTCCAACGGTCTGGTGGTGGTGCGCTGTGGACGTTATGTTGTCTATTTTTAAATATTTGCACATGTCATTTATAATGGTATTTTTATATTCGGTGCCCATGTCCGTAATAAACGTTTTCATGGGGCCAAATTTTAAAATGAATTGCTCAAATATTGCTTTTGCAACAGTGTTGGCATTCTTGTTTGGTATTGGAATGGCAACGAGATATTTAGTTAAATCACAAATAAGTGTAACTGCATATTCGTTACCATTCTCGGATCTGGGTAATGGACCTATAGTGTCAACAATTACTCTATCAAAGGCACTCAGTGGTGTGTCTGTTATTGTCAAAGGAGTTTTAGTATGAACTAATGTTTTTGACATCTGGCATTTGGGACATCTACGTATGTACTCTTTTATCTGACGAGTCATGTTTTTCCAATAGTAGTGTCATTTTACTTTGGCCAAAGTTTTTGTTATACTAGTATGTCCTCCTTGTGTGGGATTATCATGAAATGTAGACAATATTGCTTCTTTTTCTATATCTTTTGATATAATGGTCACCGGCTTGAGTAGCGCTACTCTTAATAAATTCAATTCATTATTGCCCATGTTTTTGAAATTATCTATAGAAACTTGTTCAAAGATTTTTTCATGCGGTGCCAATTTTAGTTCGCGTATATCATGCATACCGGCTTCCTTTTCGAGCCTTTGGAAAAACTGACCTAAGTCAATTACTCCATTAGTATACAGATCGCTAACGTTTATTCTTGCAATGACTTTATTTCCGTGTTTAAAATATTACAACTTTTCTTTCATATACAAGGCCACTACTTTTCGTACGTCGTCATTCGTGATGACTTCATATACGTTGGGCTTAGAAGCTTTTTCAAGATTTTGCCTAAGCAAAAGTTCTTGTTTATTTCCTGCGCAGGAATTGTTTTGTCTACTTTGATGCCTGGTAGTGACTTTCAGGACTTTGTGTTGTATGTCTTTTAATTCGGATATTGTTATCCGTGATAGGGCATCTGCCACGAAATTGTCTTTACCCTTTAGATACTCGACTGTAAAGTCGTATTCTTCCAATTCGAGCCGCATACGCGTTAATTTGGAACTAGGGTTGATCATAGAAAATAAATATGTTAAAGGCCTGTGGTCAGTTTTCACTGTGAAGTGTTTTCCATAAATATATGGTCTAAAATGTACTATAGCCCAATGAATTGCTGCTAATTCTTGTTCCGTTGTACTCTTATTACTTTCACCCTTTGTAAATGAACGTGATGCGTATGCAATTGGAAGTTGGAGTCCATTGTAGTTTTGAGTTAAAACTGCTCCACACGCATGCTTACTTGCATCCGTTATTATGCAAAATTCTTTGCTGAAGTCTGGGTATTGTAATAGTGTAGGCTGCATTAGCTTATCTTTTAGGTATAGGAATGCATTTTGGCATTCAACTGTCCATTCAAAAGGAACATCTTTTTTACATAATCTTGTTATGTGCCGAGAATAGTCGGCGAAGTTATTTATGAAACGTCTATAATAATTGCAAAATGCAACAAAACGTCTAGCGCTGTCCGCATCGTGTGGGACTGGGTAGTTTTAATGACGTCGTACTTTTTGTCGTCGGGCAAGATTCCTTTATCAGTGCATTTATGACCAAGAAAGGTTACTTCATGCATAAAAAATGAGCATTTTTGTGGATGTAACTTAAGGTTGTATTTCCTACATTTGTCAAAAACATCTGTTAAATTTTTGAGCATATGTTTTTCGGAACAACCAATAACTATTAAAACATCCATATAAAGGAATGCTTGGGAAGATTCAAGGCCAGAGAATGCAATAGTCATCATTCTCTGAAATGAATTTGGCGCTATTTTTAAACCAAATGGTAATCGCGTGAAGCGATATGAGCCATTGCTCGTTGAAAATGAAGTTATATCCCTTGAACTTTCTTCAAGTTCGATTTGATGAAAACCTGACATTAAGTCAAGGCATGAAAAGTATTTTGCTCTGCCTAGTTGATCTAATATGTCATCAATTCTAGGCAGTGGAAATATGTCGGACAGTAATTTTTATTTATTTGACGAAAGTCAATTACTAATCGCCATTTTTGATTTTCTGAGCCTGGAAGGGCTTTCTTTGGAACTAATAAAAGTGGGCTATTGTATTCTGACACAGATGGTTCGACTATTTTGTCGTTGATCAACTTTCCAACTTGTTTTTGGATTTCAGCTGTTTGGCTGTGCGGGCTTCGATAGTTTTTAATATACACTGGTTCATTGTCTTTTAGTCTCAAGTTTTGTTTATAGAAATTATTTGTTGTGATCGATTCGGTTTCGAGACCGAATACGTCACTATACTCGGTGCATAACTTTTTTAGTTGAGGTTTGAATTGAGGCGGAAAATTTTTGGCTAGATGAGATAAGACGTTTTCTTTTCTACTTTCTGGATTTGTTTGAACTACATCGTAGCTCGAAAGTGTTTCGTGTTGCAAATTATTAATTGTAATTAATTGATCTGAATTAGTTGTATTTAGTAAACGGACAAACGTATTTTGGGATGTTGCAATTGTGTTTGCAACATATACACCAGTCTGGATTTCCTGGTTTGGAATAAATATGCTATCTTCTTTTGAAATAAGCGTAATTTTTCGGACAATTTGATATCTTGCTGGTAGAAGTATTGAGTTTCTACCAGAATCATATGTTATGGGAACATGAATTGGATATTGTAGATTATTGGGTCTAATTATAAACCAATCTTCTGATGGTTTGAAGTCAAGTTGGCAATTGTATTTTTTAATAAAATCAATGCCTAGTATTCCATCACATGGTATAGCGAAATCTAAATCAACTATATGAAAGTTGTGTGGAATTATATATTTACCTGTCTGTATCTCAATTGATGCTAGTCCTTTGGATTTTAAAATTTCTTTACTAATGCCTTGGATGTTTATAACATTATTAGGCTGGATGTCGTGAAAGACATCAGAAGTTTCTTTAATTATTGAAATGTCTGCACCTGTATCTATTAAGAATATAAGTTTTTTACCTGTTGACACATGGTCAAATGAAACAAATATATTGAGACTAAAATTTATTGTGTGAACTCTGGTGTTTATTGTTGGGTATCTAAAGGAGTTTGGGAGTTTCCCGAGGCTTCTTGGGTTACTCTGACATTATTTGTGTTGTGGCCTCTATATGAGTTGCCACAGTCACGGCCTCTAGAGGTTCCTCTATTTTGTCCTCGCCCCCTGTAATAATTTCGGTTACCGTTTTGATGGTAATTACCTCTTCCTCGGTAGTTACCTGATAGTACAGAACAGTGTTGTTCTGTCCTGTAGCCTCAGTGCAACTATTTACAAACTTGGAAATGGCATCGTTCATATTATTGAACGTGCCTGCCTGCATGATAAGTTTTACCTTATCTATTGTGCAGTTCTTTGTCATTGCCTTTACAGCTTGTGTAGTGCTGTATTTGTTAGCTAAATCCATTGACAAACCGTCGTTAATGTAAGCTCCTTCAAGTGCTTTAGTCAGTTTTTCCACCTCTTGGGTGTATTGACCGGCTGTTTTTCCCTTTTGCTGAAGGTTAAGGAGTTTAGCAGATATGACTTCTACCGATTCTCCCTTAACTGAGGTTGACAACTTTGAGATGATAGCTGTGATACTTTGCTCATCACTTATTAGGTTTCTAGCATAGCCTTTCAGTTTTGTTTTTATTAGGCTCACCGCATTAATTTCATGGGCGCCTTTCAATGATTCTACTAGGTCTAATGCATCAAGGAAACTTCTTAAGTTTTGAGCTTGTCCATCGAATTCTGGCAATAGAGAAGAGGCTAGCCTCAAAATTCAACTAAATTTTGTGCCATGATGGGTTTGTCTGAATCTGTATCCTTGCCTTCTGTTTGATCCATTAGCTGAGATTTGTCAAATGTGGCTATTTTATTTACTTCATTTGGGAGAAATATGATAAGCTCATGCCTCTCCGAAATATATACAAGGTTTTCTCTTAATCGTTTTAAGATTTCTTGACCTTGCGTAATTTGAAGTGAATCAGCTTTGTGAGCGTTGGTAAGTATAATGTTTCTAAAGTTGTTGTAAGTATTTACCAACAACTCTAAATGTTTTGACTTCGTTTCATTTGAAATCTGTGCACTTTTGTTAAGGCACTTGAAAGATTTATCAAATTCTGTTCTTTGGCTTATAACGTATTTACGTATATGATCCCAGTCCATTAAATTCGTTATATAGGAATTTCATTAAACTTTATATACGAGAATGTCAGTTACTTCACCCAGTATTGGGTTGAATGTTATTGAAGAAGTAACTTTAACATTTGGTAGGGATCTGAGCACTTGTAGCTTTTGTTTTTTAGTACAATTAATTAGTGGTGAAAATACACTATTGTACGTTGCTATGAATAAGTGTTCCAATTCGTAAACACTTATTGGGTGTTCAGAGAGCAAGAACAGAATTCTACTGGCAAATGATGGGTCTCTTTTTGTTATTTCTTTTAGTAAGCTTGTTGTCTTCATTTTGCGGTTATTTTATAAAATTTTTTTTGAATACTTATGCTTGAGCTAAGTCGTTGGCCCTACTTTGATATCTTCTTTTCATGCTATTTCTGTGTAATTTATAAAGTTTTACTACTGAGTTTATTATCATTATCGAGGCTATTATTGCAACTAAAATACAATGCCCATTATGTTTCCTTGTGGAACTGTTTTAATTTTGAAAGTGTCTATTTTTTTTTTTTTAACTGCTCTATTCCAACATATGATCGTATATTTTTTTTTGTATTTTAAATAAAATTTTTATTTTTTTTTTTTTTTTTCATTTAAATTTATATATGTATGACAATTATTTTTTTCGACTTAATTTTATGAATATCGGCATTTAAGATGCACGATCCTAATACACCTCATGGGTGGCGTGAAATTCCTTTACCTTTAGGTTTACAATGTCCTACCTATTTGTTAGCATAGCTTTACAGGCTATGCTGCTTTCGGGCGGAAATGGTTTTTTTGTTTAAATTTAATAATTTTATTTAATCTAAAGATATTATTTATATTTAAAAATACGATGTCCTCTGGTTTCTTTGCTAATATGGATAGTCGTCAAGCTGGTGCTCCCTCGATGGCGCAGATGGCGGTCCTATGCCTTCCGCACTTTCTCTTGTCTGCTACTGATGAACCATGTTCCAGTCGTCGTTTGCGTCAGCTGGTCGTCGCTGTTTTAGCCTCGCTGACGCTCCTTCGAAGGCGCAAGCGGCCGTGTGCCTCTCGCGCTTGATCTTTTGACAGCTTCCGTTGTTATGGCCTATGAGCTCAGGCGGTGCCGGTGCCGGTATTCGCACTGGTCGTTGGTTTCATGCAAGTGAATTTGCATACAGCACTATATAGAGGTCCAGGACAGTCGTTCGGGCAGGTGTCTGGCTTTCTCGGCAATGGCTTTTGTAATGGAGGTTTAATTAGTTTGATTTTATTTATTACTTGTATATTAGCTGAGTGAGTTGCGTGTATTGGGTTTCGCTCTTCGAGACTTTTTTTTTAAATAGTCAAGCTCGGACTGCAACTTTTGTGCAGTTGTCCACGCTGGAGGCGGCGTTTTTGTGTATAAAAGCCACTTAATGTGTGCTATTCTTTTGTTTATTGTATTCTTTAGGCCTCCGCGTTTACCCATCACTCGCACTCTACTCACTCAGACTTTAGGTGTTTGTTATCCGCCATTGCTGCCCCTGTTGTTGTTGCCTTTGCCGTTGTTGTTGTTGCCGTTGTTGTTGTTGTCGTTGTTGTTCACTTTTGATTTGGGTGGTTTTTGCCGCTAGACTCAATCCGAGTCACGGTCGCCATGTAATCGTCAAATATTCAGAACGCTTCGACTGTTCTTCATCAAGATCATTTATTGAATGTCTTTTGAAATTGAAATATATTCTTAGCTTATGGTTAACATTTATAAACTTATGCTGTTATCAGTTAACAGCTACAAAGAGAGGGAGAGCGATTGTACTCATACGTTTGGCTAAAGTGCAAGCGCGGCGTTTCCCGTAGGGCAACGGTCTCACGCTTGCGTGGCCTTCTAAAGAGGCTTCATATTACTTACACGCGCAGACCATATGTATGTGTGTGCTTTGGTATGCGCATACATACATATGTTTAAGCTGAGCGTGTTTAGGTTTATTTATACTTGCAACAAAGTGTTACAAGTTGTATTTAAAATATGTTTTGAAATTACGTATATGAATACACTACACCATCGGCGTGCGTGTTCTTTCAGCGCAAAATCGGCACGAAAAAACACAAAATTAATTTTATTCCTCCAAGATATAGATAATATTAATTTTTCCTAAGCGCGGTGCATACATAGAGTTACCAGTAACATTAACATTATAGTAACATTAACATTTCTATTTGAGTCATGGTTTCGTTTTTACTCAGCTACCAAGTACAATATATGTATGCCCCAACGGGACTTGCGCTAACACCAGTGCATGCAGAATATAAAATCATAAAGTAACTTAAGATAATAAGATCATGTACCACACGTACATTCTGATGATTTTTCAGAAATAAAATGTAAGACTTAAAACTCGTTAGAAAAACGCTTTTAGCCCTCAACAGTCCATGACCTAGGACTGTTTTTAAATCCTCCGTTTAAAAATTCAAGTATTTTAAGTGTAGATAAAAAAAGACCGAAAAATATTAAGTGTTCCAGCAAGCTCGGCTACGAGCTAAAGAGTGTTTTCGACACCCGGGCTAATATTAAGCGAGCGACGTACTCGACTATTAAGTTCCAATCTTGATAAAATTTTATTTTTATATAAAAATATGTAAAATAAAAGAAAATAATGATTAAATAAATATAAATAAAGGTTTTTTTGTTTATGATATAAAAAAAAAAGACAAGGTGTAAAAAATTTCGTGTTGGACCGTGTCGGGTTTTGAAAATTTTCAAGCGTGCGTGATTATGCGTGTTAGAAATTTCTACTTTCGTGTCGTGTTGGCCCGAAAAATTACAGTCCATGCCCATCTCTAGTCTTATTTGATTCTTCTGCAGCGCAGTATTCGGCTTCCGCAGCTAGGGATGTCAGAATTTTTGAAATAATCGATTAATCTACCAAATGATTAATCGCAAGAAAACAAAAAAAAGATTGCAATATGAGCAATTAATCGAGTAATTTCTCGATTCATTTTTTTTTTTTTCATTATATTTTTTTTATGTTTAACATATATTTATTTATTTATTAATTCATAGGATGCACTAAAATCAATATTTTACAAAAATGAAATGCGATTTTGATATGAAAAATTTAATAATTTTGATGTGAAAAATGAAATGTGATTTCTACGTTTAGTACAAAAATTTTTTATCAGTGATTTAGCCATGACTGCAGGAATAAAAGTTCTCCCAAACGTTTTGTAGTTAGTCTGTTTCTCTTAAGAGTGGCTGTTGCACCTGCTTTTGAAACAGTCTCTCCGCGGGTACTGATGTTCCCATTAAATGGCAATACTTGTTGGCAAGAGAGCAAAGCTTTGGACTTTGGACTTTGCACTGTTTTCATTTCGACCCAAGCATCAATGACATTGCGCTTTAGTTCCAGATTTTGAGCATTTAGGCCCAATATCTCAATGTCCGGTTAGTCAACTTATTCTAAGTTTAGTCGAATTTGAGTCTCTCAATGCTCGGTTAGGGGTATATAAGAAACAAACTAACTGGAAGGCTGGGTCTCGGTTAAAATTACAGCTCGTTGAAGTCACGATATATCGATAAGAATCATCGATAAAGCAAACATCTGTCCCTTGAATTGTATATTTATTTTGTTATTAAAGAAAAATGGCATCGCACAGCATATTTGTCCTTCAAGGCTTTCCACGAACGACTAACACCAGCTTGCGCAGTGAACTGAGCAGCAAGTTTCTGCCAGGCTTCACGTAACGGCGTCGCTCTTCTTGCACTATAAAATATGCTGATTCGACTTCACTAGTTCCATCAACAAATGCTCCTCAGAAAGCGAAAAGTTTTTCCCACGGAACCGTTTGCAATCAGGCGTGTACATTTAAATTTTATATCTCTATATATATAAAAGAGTTTGTCCTGATGATAATGGAAGAGCCACAGCCTAAACAAAAAGAGCTAGAAGGCTGAAATTTTCACACAATTTTCCATGCAGGCAGTAAGTGAGCACTAAGAAGGGAATTTTTATTTGGACAACTCCTTCAAGTACCTCCCATACGATTTGGAGCACTTTTTACCAGAGCTCGCAAGAAATGCTCGACTCTTTCGGAATGTCCGAAAAAAACCACTCTCATTGGGACATAATGCAAAAAGCGAGCGAAAAAACACAGTCATTTCTGTTCTTGATTAATGAGTGGAATGCTCGAGCAATGACAGTTTTTTTCGTTTTCGTTTTGCTCGTGTCTTCTGAGGAGAGTTTTGGGTGAGCACAAACGCAAAAGTCTCTTTTGCGTATGTATGCGTGTTTTTGTGTGTTTTGCTTGGGTGTGTGCGTCGGTTTACTAGGCTAGTATACAAAATTACACACATACATGCATAAGGAAAAGACACTTTTTGCTTCCACTTTTAACATTTTGCTCATTTGCGGAGGCTCATTTGATGAGCAACGAAAATTTGTCTCTTCTCAAGTTGTTATTGCACAACTGTTTTGTTTGTTTGCTCAATGGAAAACACGAAACAAAGAACACAAGAGAAACGAAAAAAAGTGTTTTGCTCAGAGAGAGACGGAGGGCGCGTTATTTTTTCCGTCTTTATGCGGAAAGGAGGGCAACAAAAGAATGTGTTGAGCGTCATTTGCGAGCTCTGCTTTTTACCCATTTTAAAAAACAAATTACAATTACAGCAAGTTCCCATTCCACTACTGTCGCCTGATTGTCGCACAAGCTGAGGTTTTGATCGCGAGCGAGAATACAAAAACAAAACAAATGCGCAGTGACGCCTTCGCGTCGCACAAGCAAAGCCATAAAATAAGGTTCTTACACTTGCAAAAAATAAACGGATTTCCGCTTCTTAATGAATAAGTGCATGCACAATTAATCGAACTATGCGCTTGAAAATAATTTTCATAATTTTATGTACATGTATCACTTCGCACAGTGCACTTTTTTTTTCAAATTTGTGTGCTTTTGACAATTGATTTACGACCCAAGTAGCGTTTATTGTTGTTGTTGTAAGTGTTGTTGCTGGGCCCGCACTGCTACTTTTTGTTGGTGTCATTGATTTGAAAAAAAACAACAACAACATAACAAAACTTGGTGCGATTATGTTGCAACTGCCGAGTTGCATATAGGATATGAATATAGGGCACCAACACACACACACACATATACAATTATAAACCTATGCTAAGAAACATATATAGTCCGCTGCGACGGAGAATAAACAGTTCAGTCTAATTCTGAAATTCATACAAAGAACAACAAGCTTATTTTATTTAAAACCCTCTGAAGAAAACAATTTGGCGCAGCCGCAACGGAACCTACAGGATCAGGATGAAGATCATAACACTTAATCTATTAAGCATTTAATAATCATAAGCAATGTATGTACATATATTCATTAGTGAAAGATGAAACAGGATAAAATAATTAAAGTGAAATCGATAAACGCAAGAGCTTCTCTGCCTTCTCCTCCAAATAAAGGACAGTTACAATAATAAAAAAAAATAATAAGTGAAAATACATGCAAAACATAAAAAAAAAAAAAAAAAAAACGTTTTAATGTGCAAACGATTATATGATCTTGATTGTGAAACGTTCGAGTTGCCGTTGTCCACGCTGTGTTCAGTACGAACACAACATGCGCTAGCAACCGGACGGAACACGATGCAACCTAGTTAAACACAAAAAAAAAGAGTGTATAAGTTAGATGTTCGACGTTCACTGTTCAGGGCGAACGTAAACGTTATACATCGAACAATTGTACAAATAGCATACCCCGAGCAAGGCAAAACGTTCGAAGTTCAGTGCGAACACGAACCCGTAGCCAAGCCACATCAAAAGAAATTTACAAGTGTAGAAGGTTTGATGGCCGACGTTTATTGTTCAGGGCGAACGTAAATGCTCGACATCAAACAATTGCAATAAATAAAGCAGGCATGCACATGCAATCGAAAACAAATACATTTACTCAGCAGTAAACCAAATGTTCGAAGTTCAACGCGAACACAAATTAACACTTACTGGCAAAACAAAAGAAAAAGAATAAATATTAATACATAAGTAGAAATATATACAAACGAACATTACAAATCACAGATACTAAAGTCCAATATTCTTTTAGAAACAACCGATAACTTACAACTGCAGTGCGCAGAACCATTTTCACAAGACTTCGTTTTATTTCATAAAAAAAAATATATATATGTAAATTAAATCTTCCGTCGTTCCCTCAGGTGTCCTGCGACGATCCGTAGCTAGTAGAACGAGGTTGACTTCTTCTTCCTTTTATGGATGGTGATGAGTCCAGCTGGTGAGTGCTGGAACAATGAGGTTTATGATGCGGGAACTTTCCCAGTAGCCCGTCTTGGACGTGGTCTATTATTGATAATAACACAAGTTATATTTGTTATCGGCAATGCCGGAGTTTAATCAAAGGTTCGTCTTATATTATTGCGAAGCAGATAGAGACTGAAGACTATAACAATATTCAAGCTTCAGCGAAGCCAATGCATCGCGCCATTCTTTAGAGTCGGCGAGCCGACTCAGCATTCTTGCGCAAGCAACGCGGGTGTCCGCTTTCAGTTGCTGAGCGCTGAACTCTCATCGGCGAGTCAACATTGTTTACACAATAGTACTTTGTTGCTGAGGGCAACTGGAATGCTTAAGGCTGTGTGTGTTATGTACTTTGTTGCTGAGGGCAACCAAATTACTTATGATTGTGTATTTATAGTGTATCTTATATGTTAGTTGTTAACTAGCCCCCCCCTCAGGATGATGGCCGTCCGCGGTCATGTTGAAGTTGTCCAAAGCCTGCTGTATTTCCAGTGTTGCTCGCTTTCTCCTTAGTGCCATAAAAATTATGAATGAGCCAATTAGTCCGATGTTCAGGATTGCACCAATAACGACCCAGAATTTGGGCGAGCCAGCCGCATTTACCTCTTCCTTGACATCTCGAATTGATAGTAAGTTGTCGATGTTCATTCGGTGCAGTAGCGGTATGCTTAGCACCGGGTCATGCCCGATGATGTTCAGGAGCGGTGACCTCACGACACCAGGCTGCTTGCTTGGTGAACTAAGCAAGTTCACAAACTCTGTGCCATTGATAGCTGCAGATCGTTCAAATGTTATCAGGAAGGTTCCTGAGACGGTTACCTCTGCGCCATCATCAGTTCGGACGCGCGCTGTTGCTTCGTTGATAATTACGGCGCCGTCATCTATAGGCATAATCGTTTTTAGGTGGCTGGGCTGGGTATGGCAGTTGGCAGTGTTTCCCGCGTGGAGGGAACTGGCGCAGGTTTCGCGCCGTGATCGTTCGCAAAAGGTGTTGTGCGTAGTCACGGTGCATTCAGTAACTGCAAAGGTATCCTTTTCGCATTCCGCCAACGTGTCCTCGTCGAGTCGCAGGATGGTTTGTTGGTGTGATACGGGGTAGACGGAGATCTTTTGGCATCTAAACTCAACTTTAGGGTATGCTATTAATATGTGGATAGTATTTTCGGACTGAAGGACCCTGATCTTAGATGCTTCTATTAAGCTAACTATTGGTATATCTTGTTCGATAAGTGATTTCAGGTCGGCATGATTTAGGATTGTAGGGTTTACTATGTTTGCTTTTGCCAACGTTATGGTGAGTATTAAATTTTGAATTTCTGTGTTTAATATTCTATTTCTTGCCAACAATGTTTCGAACAGATGAGGAGTGTCAACCAAATCGCCTTTGCGTGAACTGATAATTTTATTAATGGTGTCCGTTAGTCTGTTTATTTGTTTTTGAGTTTCGGAGTTTATTAAGATCTGTTTGGCATTGAATTCCACTAATTGAGCCTCTGTAATGCGGACCCTTAAAAAATCGGAAGCATCGGGGGTGCCAGCAACAACCTTCAAGGCAGTGCCTAGGAAGTCGAGGCTTCGTGCAAACCTGTGATGCACTTGAAGAACGGACAACAAGGTTCTAAGGTGATCTGTATCTACGTCTAGTAGTTTGCGCATATGCGACTGCGGAAAGGAATCGGACAGTTTCTCGGTCTCTTCTGTCATGCTAACAAATTCAGAGATGTTGCTTGAGTGCCTCAAGTAGCTCCGTTGATCAAACACCAATACTTCCCCATCTATGATTGGGATGTAGTTGGCATGCGAGAAGTCGGTGATCCGAGCATTTACCGCTGCTAGTGCCACGAGCAAGGTGAGTGCAAACCTGAAATGGATAAGCAATATAAGACGGTGTTCTAACTCTAAATTGGCTTAGAACCCTATTTCAGGTTGTCCTTATGGACCACCCTCCCCTTAATGAGGACAGACGTTCCTAGGTCTGCTTCGACCTATTGTTCTGAGCATAAGGGACTTAATTTGTTCCCTAACCTCTTGTTGTTCTTTTGGAACACCTTTTCACCTACCTCGAACACGTGGTTTTGTCTGGATGCATTGCACCTTTTGATGTTGTCTTGCTGTGCCTTAATCAGCCTGTCTTTGACAAGCTCACGACGCTCAACAGTTGTCGCATGAAAAACTTCGATTGGTTTCTCGCGGGTAACCGAGTGTAAACTTTTGTTGTACTCTATCGTAGCCATTAAGATCAATTCTGTAGTGCCGCTGATTTTTCTGTCTAGTTTGAGGCATCTCGCAATTTCGGTCAGGGTGCTGTGAAAGCGTTCCACTTGGCCGTTTGAGGTGCTGTGAAGCGGGGCTGCGTTCACAATGCAAATGCCGTAGGCGTTCCGGAGAATTGAAGTGATGGTCTCGGAATTGAAAGCCGCCTCGTTATCGCAATAAATTGTCTTGGTTGCGGGGAAAAGGTTAACAATCTGTAACAGAGGGTTTGTGACATCGATTATTGTTCTGGACAATATCGGTTGGACGACTGCGAATTTGGAGAATTTGTCTATGCAGGTCAAGAATTGTTTCTTGTCTGTCGAAAAAATATCAATATGCAACATTTCGCCAGTATAACCTGGTATAGGTGTTTTCCCGAGTTCTTGTTTCCTCGGGTGCCTATCGTACTTGGCCTTAGTGCAAACCTTGCAGTTTGCAACCACTTCTTTGGCTAAATTGTTCATATTGGGAAAATAGTAGTCACGAAGTACTTGTTTAATATTTTCCTGAGCTGCTCTGTGTGCTCGGTTGTGTTCTGCAGTGATAATTTCTAACTGCTCGTTTTTGTCCGTTATATCTTGCACGAGATTTTTGCAATGCCAAAATTGGGTAGCAGGGAAGTGCACTATCAGGTCATGTTGGAAGCTTGCTAACGTGGGAAGATCGCAATGTATTGCATTAACGACTCCCGTATTCACAACTTTTTTGAGTATTTTGAGAATTGTGCTCTTGTCAGTGAAACTGATCAAGTGGCGCGTTTTGCTGCGAAATAGCAACAAGTTTCGCTTTAGCGGAAAACGTGATTCCTCTAGGACAATCTGGTTCCTAAAGCAATTTAATGGTTTGTCTGTTGTCTCGACCGTGTAGGTCAGGGAGAGTTCGCTGGGATCGGTTGCAGCGTCCCAACGGGGCTCGTCTTGCAGAGCATTAATGTTTTGCCTCGAAAGGGCATCTGCCACCAGATTTTCTTTGCCTGGTTTGTAAAACATTTTGGCATTATGCTGATCAATGTAAGCTTTCCATCTTTTAATCTTGGAATTCGTGTTCTTGTCCGCTACAGCGAACGTGAGCGGCTGGTGGTCCGTGAAAATGTTCATTTCCCTAGAACCGTACAGAAAGTTCTGCAATCTGCCTAACGCCCACACAATGACCAGCAATTCCCTTTCGTTGGTGGCATAGTTTTGTTCGGCCTGTTTTAAGGCGCGAGAAATCATTGTAATTGGCCTATTGCCTTGGGAAAGAACCGCGCCAATTCAACTGGCTGAAGCATCAGTGGTTAAATCGAACGGTTTCTGGAAGTCTGGATACATTAACATGACATCTTCTGATGCCAAAATGTTCCGCAGGCGATGAAATGCATCGCGTTGAGCTTCATTAAGTTCAACAGGGATTTTCTTTGATACGTGTTTACTAACTGAACCATTTTCCCCTTTAAGTATGTCCGATATTGGACGAGCTATAGCTGCAAAGTCTTTAATAAAGACTTTATAGTAGTTGGCTAACCCCAAGAAGGATCTAACACTGTAGACATTCTTTGGTTCAGGGAATTCCTGAATAGCATTCACCTTTTTGGGATCGGATGTTGCTCCATCTTTGGTTACAATGAAACCCAGGAATTCGATACTTTCCTTGAAGAATCGAGTTTTTTCAGGGCCTGCACGCATGTTGGCGTCGATTAGACATTTTAACACTATGTTAATGTGTTGAAGGTGCTCCGTTTCATTTTTAGAAAAAACGAAGCAAATCTTTCCTATATGTGCCCTCAGGACATCGTCTATTGCCCTTTGGAAAATGCTGCTTGCGTTGCGCAGGCCAAACGGTAGACGACAGAACTCGTACTTGCCGCTGCTTACTGAAAACGAAGTCTTTTCGCGGTCGTGCTCCGCAAGGTAGATTTGGTGGTACCCAGACTTTAAGTCAAGAGTAGTGAAATATTTTGCCTTTCCTAGATTAGCTAAGATCATAGGAATGTTCGGCATGGGGTAACGGTCCGGTATGGTCTTTTCGTTCAGTTTCCTGAAGTCGATTACTAACCTTTTTTTTGGGTTACCGTATGAGTCAGTGCCTTTCTTATCAACCACCCATGTTGGGCTGTTGTAAGGCGATCTGGAGGGCCTGATTATGCCATCGTCCAGCAATTGTTTGACTTCCTTTATGAAGTCAGAAACACCCATGAGACTCGGGTATCTTGAATATACAGGCTCATTGTCTACTGTTCGGATTGTAGCGATTACAGCAGTGTTGAAGGGGAGAGCTTCATTTGCATTTGAGAAGGCTCTTTTGTTTCTGAGTATCATGTCCCTAAACCCTTTCTTTACGGAAGGTGGGACTACGATGTCGTTGACATCGGTGAAGTTCACATCAGCACATTGATAGTACTGGAGTTTTTCGGATGCACCCTGGTATTCCAGGGTGTTCTTCGCCAAGTTCAATTTGACTCCGGCTTGTGTTAGCAAGTCGAAGCCTATGATAGCGTCGAAAGAATTTAAGGTATCGAGGAGAAAGAATGGGGAAGTGTGACGGAAAATATTCATCAAACATTTGTGTTTGATTTCGGTAGACCCGTGTATCGAGTTTACCGAGAATGACTTGGCGACCGGCGTTATGGTCTTTAGCTCTGTTAAGGGCTTCACATAATTTTTTGCCGCGCCAGTGTCAATCAACATCTTCAGAGTTCTCCCAGCCAACCGTCGCTCAATGTACGGAAGCCGGGAGTGTTCCCTAAAAAATTCACTGAGTCGTCACCAGGTGCGTACTCGTTCTCGCTCTCTAGTTCTTCGACTGCCTCTTTGGCAGATTTCTCGTATTCTGCTACAGCTTCTTTGGAATCTGTTTGGATGACATTGTTAACGCGTTGTCGCCTCTGACCTGTTAAACGGTCTGACGAGTTTTTGCGTTTTGGTGCGTTGAACTCATTAGCCTGACGCTTGCTGTAGTCGGTTTTTTGTCTAAATCTGGAGGAAGAATCAACTTCCATGGGCTGTGGAGCCTCGGTTTGATTGTCTTTTGGGGTATGAGGCTGGGGATCGCCCTTTTGGCGTTTCACAAAATGGGGATTTCTCTCCTGATTCTGATCGTCTCTGTTATATTTTGTCTGTTTGTTTTGGGCACGGTTTCTGTTACCTTCAGCAAGTTGCGCCCGCTCTTGCAAGGCTTTAGCGTAAGAGTTAGCGAACATGCTTCTCTCAATGCTAGATTCTGCCTCTCTGGCCAGGGCCAGTGCAGACGGTAGATCCTTTGGCTGTGCAGGAAACACAACCGCTCTCAACGGCTTTTTAAGACCGGAGATAAAGGCGTGCAAGACGTCGTCTCTAACCTCTCGGTTGAGCAAATCGGCGCCTTCTTGGTCGTGAGACATTACAATTTTGTTGGTAACGAGCGTGAGTTTCTTCTCGACGCCATCGTATTACTGCATCAGGGACATTTCGCCCTGAGTAACCAACTCCAAACCCTGTCTCAACAAACGCAAGGATGTTTTATCCGAGTATGTGCAATCTAGCCTAGCTAGTATTGCATCGAAATTTAAAACCGTATTGTGATACACTAGTAGGGCTCCAGCTGAGCCTTTGATTTTATTCCTAATAATTGCTACCGCTTGGTAGTGTGTAGTGCTCTTTGGAAAATCCTTGAACAGCTCGTATGCGTAGATGGCTGCTTGCCTCCACGCTACATATTCATCCTGTACGCCGGTGAAATCCGGCACGGACTTAATAATGGGTATATCGCATTTAACGTTAGCATCGACGGTTATTTTTTCGTAAGTGATGATTTGCGGTGCTTCTACCTGCAAACTCTTTACTTGTGAAGTTAAAGTGGCAATTTGTGCTTGAAACTGATTTTGTTGTTGCGCTAGAGCTTCCTTGATGGCAACCTCAATGAAAGCCTGAACTTGAGCTGGATTCATTTTTTCAGTTACCGCGGTATCTGCAGGATCAGGATCTACTGAGCAATTGAGTTCCCCTTCCCAGCTATCTTCACTATTATATTCAACTTTTACCTCTCTATAGGCCCAACTCATTGGCTTATGGTTGGCACTTTTCAAAACTTAGACCGATCGTGAAAGATCGGCAGGTAAAACTTTTTTTTTTTTTGTTTTTTTATCTTGTTATTTATTAAGGCATACAGGGCAATCCAGGAGCCCCTTTGTGTCCTTGGTGTCTATTCATTCAGCCCATTTGGGCGCGCCGGCTAACATAAGTTAGCTGTAACAATTATAATAACAGTAACAATATAATAACAATAACAATAAAATAACAAATATCACAGATATACAAATGCTGCAAAGATGCGTCAGCTTCTTCTGACCCTCGTCACAGGAGATCGAAGTATTAGGTCCCTCGGTTGTCGCCGGTTGAGCCTCCTAGGTGGGCGATATCTGGTGAGTCCGTTTGCTAGCCGATTTCGGTGTCGCTCTAGCCTATCATGGTAACGACTCGAGTGCTGGTTGATTGTGTCGAAGACAGTGGTCAGTTTCAGGTCTCTGTGTAGCGTGGTGTTCCGGATAAACCACTCGCAACCAGTAACTATCCTCAATGCTTTATTCTGGACGACCTGCACTCTTTGGATTTGGCTGTCGCATGCCAGGCCCCAGATTTGGCACCCGTATTTCCAGATTGGTGCCACGATCTGCTTATAAATTGTCATTTTATTGGAGAGTGACAATTTACTTCGCGAGCAGAGAAGCCAATAATGCTTTTTTACTGAAGCACGTATGCGCGTTTTGATGGCAGTCACTTGCTTAGAGAAAGTGAGTCTGCGATCCAGGATTACTCCAAGATATTTTGCTGTATTCGACTGCGGTACAGGGGCCCCTTCCACAGACACGGCCGGTGGCGTTCTCCTCTTGAGGGTGTAGCAAACATTGCTCGATTTGTCGCTATTGATGCCAATATTCCAGCGCCTTGCCCATTCCGCAAACTTTGTGTTAAATGTGCCGGAGAACACCCTGCCAGAGATTGTACTCGACCACGCAACGAGCTATGCACTTGCTATAACTGTGGTGAACAGCACCCTGCCAACTACTCAGGCTGCAATAAATATCAAGCGTTCCTACAACGCTCCAGGCCCAGAAGCGGACTGGGCGGTAGAAGCATGAGCAACGAGCGCTCTATGCTACGGAGTACCTCTGGTGGTAGGCCGATTGCCACTCTTCGAAGCGGCGTCTCCTATGCGGATGTAGCAAAGCAGCAACAGCAGCAGGACCAACAACAACACCAACATCAGCAACAGTCTAACAACAGGAGCCGCAGCCGTCAAAGGACGACGAGGGATCCACATCAGCAGTCGATGGGAGCCAGCAGCACCATCGAAACAATTCTGCAATCGCTTAGTGAAAGCATTAACTCTCTGCGCTCGTTCCAAGAGAAGCAGATGGAATTAATGATGATGATGCTGAAGCAGCAACAACAACAGACACAGCAGCAGGGGCAGATTCTTAATCTGCTCACTGCTCTCCAAGCGCAGAAGACACCATAATGATGCCGCTGCGCATCCTTGTGTGGAACGCCGACGGCGTTTCCACGAAGCTGCCCGAAGTAGAGTGCTTTGTGCGGCGACATGATATAGATGTCTTGCTTCTCAGCGAGACACACTGCAAGGGTCAGAGGCACCCAAACTATTTGGGTATGAGGCCTATACTGCCAATGATCCCAGCGCTGGCAACGCTAAAGGTGGTGCAGCGATCATGATCAGGTCAAGCCTGGTCCACTTCCCGCTAGAACCAACAGCCACTAACAAAGTGCAACTAGCGTCAGCAGCTATCGAGACGGCACTCGGATATATAAATTTTGGAGCGGTATACTGTCCCCCGAGGTTTATATGGACAACGGATGAATTTAAGTCGATTTTGGAACAGCATCGTTCCAAATTCATCGTTGCGGGCGACTGGAATGCGTCCCACTGGCTATGGGGAGCAGGAAGGTGCAACCAAAGAGGTCATGCGCTTGCAAATCTCGTCCTGAATTCGGAGATAAACTCGCTAGCAACAGGTGGCCCAACGAGATACCCGTACGGCAGCAGAGGCTCACCAGGCTATATTGATTTTGCGTTGACTAGGGGATCATGGGCATTCATGCTGATATACGGCCGGTTGTTGAGCTCAGCTCCGACCATCTACCCCTTGTCATTACGCTGAATGCGTCAGCAATATCTTACCCCAAGACGGAGCGGCTAATCACCAGGCGTACTAACTTGGAATGGTTCCAAGAGCACCTCGAATCCTCACTGCAACTTAACTCTGCGATTCACACCGAAAAGGACATCGATGACGCTATCGACTCGTTCACCCACTCAGTCCAGGCAGCAGCTAGAATGGCTACTCGCACTGCATCTCGGAGGCCCGCAGCAGATAGGATACCGTTAACCGGGGAGATTCTTCTTCTCATCACTGAGAAGAGGCGCTTACGCGCGAGGTGGATGAGGTCTCGCCATCCGTTGGACAAAGCCGATTGGAACAGAGCGCAGAGTAGGCTCCGTCGTGCACTAGTGGAGCACAAATCTGCATGGTTTGACGAAAGGCTAGCCAACACTGGGGTTGCAAGCGAAGCGACGCACTCACTCTGGAAAGCCACGCGCGCTATTAAAAGGCGTTGCGCAAGAAAAGCGCCACTGGTGGACAGTAACGGGACATGGTGTCGTACTGACTTGGAGCAAGCGGAGGTGTTTGCTGTGCACCTTGCCGAGCGCTTTCAGCCGTTTAATCTTGCAAGTCTGCAGCATGTTGAGGAGACACACGACCAGCTGACTCAAGCTCTTCAAATGGACCTGCCTATCAAGCCATTTGCCCCTAGTGAGATAGCTGATGTCATTGCAAGCCAGAACATAAAAGAGCGCCAGGTCATGACGCCATCTGCAATGCTACTTTGAAGGCACTGCCCAGCCGTGCGATTCGCTACATAGCGATGGTGTTCAACGCTATTGTGAGGCTGCAATACTTCCCTCCTCAGTGGAAGCTCGGGATAATCTCCATGATCCACAAATCAGGCAAACCGGAAAGGGAACCCGCTTCCTACAGGCCGATAAGCCTCCTCCCTTCGATCTCAAAAGTGTTTGAAAGACTGATTGCCGCCCGGATGGCCAGGATCATGGAAGCTAAGGGGATTATTCCTGAGCATCAGTTCGGGTTCCGCGCTGGCCATAGTACTGTCGAACAGCTTCATCGGGTTGTCGAGCAAATTCTGACGGCCTACGACAATAAGGAATACTGCAACGCCCTCTATCTGGATATCCGGGAAGCGTTTGACCGAGTTTGGCACACCGGAATTCTGCTAAAAATTAAGCATACGCTGCCTGCGCCATATTTCGGCCTTCTTAAGTCATACCTCGAGGGAAGGAGATTCGCGGTCCGTTTTCATTCGGCACTCTCTACCCAACATGATGTGGCAGCTGGAGTACCACAGGGAAGTGTCCTTGGCCCCCTGCTTTACTGCTTGTATAGCTACGATATGCCGATACCAGATTATAGCCTGTACGGGACATCAATGCTAGCCACATTTGCTGATGATGTGTGCGTCACCTACACGTCCCGATGCGAATACGATGCAGCCGATGGCATCCAGGACTACGCATCAAAGTTTGCGGAATGGGCAAGGCGCTGGAATATTGGCATCAATAGCGACAAATCGAGCAATGTTTGCTACACCCTCAAGAGGAGAACGCCACCGGCCGTGTCTGTGGAAGGGGCCCCTGTACCGCAGTCGAATACAGCAAAATATCTTGGAGTAATCCTGGATCGCAGACTCACTTTCTCTAAGCAAGTGACTGCCATCAAAACGCGCATACGTGCTTCAGTAAAAAAGCATTATTGGCTTCTCTGCTCGCGAAGTAAATTGTCACTCTCCAATAAAATGACAATTTATAAGCAGATCGTGGCACCAATCTGGAAATACGGGTGCCAAATCTGGGGCCTGGCATGCGACAGCCAAATCCAAAGAGTGCAGGTCGTCCAGAATAAAGCATTGAGGATAGTTACTGGTTGCGAGTGGTTTATCCGGAACACCACGCTACACAGAGACCTGAAACTGACCACTGTCTTCGACACAATCAACCAGCACTCGAGTCGTTACCATGATAGGCTAGAGCGACACCGAAATCGGCTAGCAAACGGACTCACCAGATATCGCCCACCTAGGAGGCTCAACCGGCGACAACCGAGGGACCTAATACTTCGATCTCCTGTGACGAGGGTCAGAAGAAGCTGACGCATCTTTGCAGCATTTGTATATCTGTGATATTTGTTATTTTATTGTTATTGTTATTATATTGTTACTGTTATTATAATTGTTACAGCTAACTTATGTTAGCCGGCGCGCCCAAATGGGCTGAATGAATAGACACCAAGGACACAAAGGGGCTCCTGGATTGCCCTGTATGCCTTAATAAATAACAAGATAAAAAAAAAAAAAAAAAAAAAAAAAAAAAAAAAAAAAGTATTTACTTTACTTGGTTTTTCTTTTTAACCTTTTGTTAATAATTTTTGGACTGAAATCACTTATGAACTTACATGGTATGGGGTCTTGTTTATTGGTTGGGCGCCAATTAAATCTTCCGTCGTTCCCTCAGGTGTCCTGCGACGATCCGTAGCTAGTAGAACGAGGTTGACTTCTTCTTCCTTTTATGGATGGTGATGAGTCCAGCTGGTGAGTGCTGGAACAATGAGGTTTATGATGCGGGAACTTTCCCAGTAGCCCGTCTTGGACGTGGTCTACTATTGAAAATAACACAAGTTATATTTGTTATCGGCAATGCCGGAGTTTAATCAAAGGTTCGTCTTATATTATTGCGAAGCAGATAGAGACTGAAGACTATAACAATATTCAAGCTTCAGCGAAGCCAATGCATCGCGCCATTCTTTAGAGTCGGCGAGCTCAGCATTCTTGCGCAAGCAACGCGGGTGTCCGCTTTCAGTTGCTGAGCGCTGAACTCTCATCGGCGAGTCAACATTGTTTACACAATAGTACTTTGTTGCTGAGGGCAACTGGAATGCTTAAGGCTGTGTGTGTTATGTACTTTGTTGCTGAGGGCAACCAAATTACTTATGATTGTGTATTTATAGTGTATCTTATATGTTAGTTGTTAACTTGTATATATCAAACGAGTACATTACAATACGCAAGGATGAAAACATAATTTATGTTCACTTACGCATTTTAGAACAATTATTAATAAACGCAATCAATTTCAGAAATCCGTTTCATCAATCACAAATGAAGCCTTACACCATACACGTACACAATAAGTAACAACACAACAGTAAGGCACACATTAAATCTAGAAATACTATTAATTAATTAATTAAATATTATTAAGTTCACGAAATCGTGCAAGTATATCACAGACTAAGAACAAACATACAAGCTCCTGTCCGACGTATTAAACGTAGTATTCATGTCGAAAATTGCAGATAAAATTTTTTCCAAGACTAGATCCAAGACAGCTGCTTCTTATGCTAATCAGTTTGGTACAATAATTGAAGAAGAGTGTGCACAAATACAAATAAGAGAATCTCCAGAAAATTAAAGTATGGAATCCGCTACTAGCTCCCCACCACCACATCAACCCCCCATTACCAACAATGCTATTGACATCTTTAGCTCTTTACGCGTCCCATATGCAATTCGTATGCTACCGTCTTACGACGGAAACCCTAATACTCTAAACAATTTTATCGACAACGTTGAGGAAATCCTACTAGCCATTAGAGGCACAGACCACACTCCTTACGGTTCAATGCTTCTAAGAGTAATTAGAAACAAAATCGAAGGACAAGCAAATATAATGCTTAACGAAACAGGAACTGTCTTAAACTGGGACGAAATAAAAAACGCCTTGCTCGTTCACTGTGCAGATAGGCGTGACGAACAAACATTAATGCACGAGTTGCATGGACTATTACAAAAACGATTTTCAATGCAGAGACTTTATGAACAAGTGACAGCTATTAGGACAACCTTGTTCCGTCTCACAGACACCAAGGACTCCGAACCGATACTTATTAGAACAAAGAAACAGTTCTTCGCCGACACACTTTCTTGACTGGCCTGCCTGGCCCATTAGGAGCTACAATACGATCAATGAGACCGATAAACTTACATGACGCATACGACTGGGCTATAAAAGAAAGGGACACTTACATGTTAGACAAGCAACGTAGGCAACACAACGATAGACGTTATAGAAACCAACCCCAAACCCATATATCCGCAACCAAAATTCTAATCGACAAAATAACCAACAGGGCTACAGCCAACAGGGCTACAACCAACAGGGCTACAACTAACAGGGCTATAATCAACAGAAAAACTATCAGCAGAAAAACAATCAACAAAATAGCAATGGCTATCAAAAGAACTATTATCAGGGCGCAAAAAGACAAGGAGTGAATAGGGCTATTAAAGCAGCACCTTATACACAACAAGACAATAGAACAAATTCTAACTTCCATAACATGGAACAAACCAATAAATTACACAATGTTGATGAAGCATCAAATTTTCCAAAACAAGCCTCAAATCCCAATCAGGATACTTGAATCAGAATAACCACGGACCAATGCTACCATACATAATATTATCCATACAAAATAAAAAACTACGGTTTTTAATAGACACAGGTGCATCAGTCTCGTTCATTAACCCTAACATTATTCCAGAAACGGAACAAATAATTCTCACAGACCCTTTGGTCATCAAAACAGCACTAAACGTGCACAACTTATACAAAAAAACAACAATGACTCTATTCGAAGAATTCGGCAGCAATCAAAACTTTTCATTAGCCTTATTCCATTTTCATGACTATTTTCATGGCCTCATTGGCATGGACATTTTAAAAAATATAAATGCTATCGTCAACCCAGCTGACGAAGTATTACAAACAAACAACTTTACCTTGCAATTACACCAAAAAGCCAACCCAGCCTCCGAAATTCACGTTATAGAAGAATTATCAAAAAATCTAATTCAATTGCCCGTAAACGTTGAAAACGGCTTTTTCATTTGTGAAACCATTCAAATCAATGATGAATTGATGATTGCCGGGGGATTGTACGAAGCTAAGAATAACGAGAGTGTAATTGAAGTAATAAACTATTCAGAACACAAACAAAATCTCGTTTTAGATACACAATTAAAAGTGAACAAATACACAAAGGACGACTACATCGAATTTGAACCCATAAGGAACAAAAATATACAGCATAGCCACATATCTACTTACAACATTCAAAAACTTCAGACAGAACACTTGAACTCTGAAGAATTAACAGCGTTAAAGAAACTCTGTTCTAAATTTTCCAATATATTCTATCAAGAAACAAAAAAATTAACATTCACAAACCTGTTAAAACACAAAATAACAACAACTGACGATATTCCGATCGCTACGAAACCCTTTAGGTACAGCAAAACAGAAAGTAACGAATTACAAAAACAATTAGCCAAATTGCTAGAACAAAATATCATCAAGCACAGCCATAGCCCTTGGAGCGCACCCATTTTCTTAGTCCCCAAAACATCAAACGAAAATACAAAGAAGTGGAGATTAGTAGTAGACTATAGGAAATTAAATGAGAAAACTAGAAAAGACAAATATACTTTCCCTACCTAAAAAATAAAATAAATCAATTCATAAATAACTGCGACATTTGCCAAACCTTGAAATACGACAGACAACCGCAAAAGATTAAATACCAAATAACCGAAGCCTCGTCCGGCCCCCTTTCAATCGTACATATCGATATTTATACAATCAATGCCAAGACAATACTGACCATAATCGACAAGTTCTCTAGATTCGCTTTCGGGTTCACAATTCCAACTAGAGACTGATTAAATATTGTCAGATCAGTCAGAAGTTTCATAAACATTTTGGGCATCCCCAAGAAACTAATATTTGACCAAGGCGCCGAATTCTCAGGAAAACTATTCAAAGATCTTTGTGAGCAATATCAAATAATCGCGCACGGCACCTCGTTCCAGCAGTCTTCGAGCAATGCCCCAGTAGAAAGACTACACTCCACTCTGACCGAAATATACCGTATCATCACCGAGAAAAAGAAACAAGAAAAAACGACTATTAATCATGATGATATACTAACGGAAACTTTCATTACATATAACAATATGATTCATTCAGCTACTAAACTGACACCACACGAACTTTTCACCGGACGTACGCATACATTTTTAAAAGATATTGTCTTTAATAACGAACACGACTATTTGAAAGAATTAAACGAATTCAGAGAAAAACTTTATAAAGACATACAAGAAAAAGTACAGAAGACAATTTCTCTTAAGAGTGGCTGTTGCACCTGCTTTTGAAAACAGTCTCTCCGCGGGTACTGATGTTCCCATTAAATGGCAATACTTGTTGGCAAGAGAGCAAAGCTTTGGACTTTGGACTTTGCACTGTTTCATTTCGACCCAAGCATCAATGACATTGCGCTTTAGTTCCAGATTTTGAGCATTTAGGCCCAATGTCTCAATGTCCGGTTAGTCAACTTGTTCTAAGTTTAGTCGAATTTGAGTCTCTCAATGCTCGGTTAGGGGTATATAAGAAACAAACTAACTGGAAGGCTGGGTCTCGGTTAAAATTACAGCTCGTTGAAGTCACGATATATCGATAAGAATCATCGATAAAGCAAACATCTGTCCCTTGAATTGTATATTTATTTTGTTATTAAAGAAAAATGGCATCGCACAGCATATTTGTCCTTCAAGGCTTTCCACGAACGACTAACACCAGCTTGCGCAGTGAACTGAGCAGCAAGTTTCTGCCAGACTTCACGTAACGGCGCACAGTGGGGCCTTTTCTCGGATAGCTTATCAAAAATCATTTTTTTCATGAACGCGATTGGCAAAAGTGAAATATGTAATCGATAGAGAATACTTCAAAGATTGTGGATCCAAAAGATTTTTTAAATCGGTTAATAATTATGGGTGGTAGAGCTCCTCAAAGTTGAGAAATTTTACGTGAGTACGAAAAAATGACAATTTTTACAGAAATTTACCACTTTCGAACTGAATATTGGGCGACGTACACAACCGATCTTCGATCTTTTTTCTTTATCTGAAAAGTATGTTCAATCTCAGTGTTTTTCTGTATACAGTTTAAATATAGCTGAAATACTTATTAAATTAGAATCGTTTAAAAATACACTAAATTTTGTCATTTTTTGAACTTTCGTGGACTATAACAAAAAAGTATCTCTCAGAGTCACGGTGGGACCACATGCATTTTCGGCGAGTCAACATTGTTTACACAATAGTACTTTGTTGCTGAGGGCAACTGGAATGCTTAAGGCTGTGTGTGTTATGTACTTTGTTGCTGAGGGCAACCAAATTACTTATGATTGTGTATTTATAGTGTATCTTATATGTTAGTTGTTAACTTGTATATATCAAACGAGTACATTACAATACGCAAGGATGAAAACATAATTTATGTTCACTTACGCATTTTAGAACAATTATTAATAAACGCAATCAATTTCAGAAATCCGTTTCATCAATCACAAATGAAGCCTTACACCATACACGTACACAATAAGTAACAACACAACAGTAAGGCACACATTAAATCTAGAAATACTATTAATTAATTAATTAAATATTATTAAGTTCACGAAATCGTGCAAGTATATCACAGACTAAGAACAAACATACAAGCTCCTGTCCGACGTATTAAACGTAGTATTCATGTCGAAAATTGCAGATAAAATTTTTTCCAAGACTAGATCCAAGACAGCTGCTTCTTATGCTAATCAGTTTGGTACAATAATTGAAGAAGAGTGTGCACAAATACAAATAAGAGAATCTCCAGAAAATTAAAGTATGGAATCCGCTACTAGCTCCCCACCACCACATCAACCCCCCATTACCAACAATGCTATTGACATCTTTAGCTCTTTACGCGTCCCATATGCAATTCGTATGCTACCGTCTTACGACGGAAACCCTAATACTCTAAACAATTTTATCGACAACGTTGAGGAAATCCTACTAGCCATTAGAGGCACAGACCACACTCCTTACGGTTCAATGCTTCTAAGAGTAATTAGAAACAAAATCGAAGGACAAGCAAATATAATGCTTAACGAAACAGGAACTGTCTTAAACTGGGACGAAATAAAAAACGCCTTGCTCGTTCACTGTGCAGATAGGCGTGACGAACAAACATTAATGCACGAGTTGCATGGACTATTACAAAAACGATTTTCAATACAGAGACTTTATGAACAAGTGACAGCTATTAGGACAACCTTGTTCCGTCTCACAGACACCAAGGACTCCGAACCGATACTTATTAGAACAAAGAAACAGTTCTTCGCCGACACACTTTCTTGACTGGCCTGCCTGGCCCATTAGGAGCTACAATACGATCAATGAGACCGATAAACTTACATGACGCATACGACTGGGCTATAAAAGAAAGGGACACTTACATGTTAGACAAGCAACGTAGGCAACACAACGATAGACGTTATAGAAACCAACCCCCAAACCCATATATCCGCAACCAAAATTCTAATCGACAAAATAACCAACAGGGCTACAGCCAACAGGGCTACAACCAACAGGGCTACAACTAACAGGGCTATAATCAACAGAAAAACTATCAGCAGAAAAACAATCAACAAAATAGCAATGGCTATCAAAAGAACTATTATCAGGGCGCAAAAAGACAAGGAGTGAATAGGGCTATTAAAGCAGCACCTTATACACAACAAGACAATAGAACAAATTCTAACTTCCATAACATGGAACAAACCAATAAATTACACAATGTTGATGAAGCATCAAATTTTCCAAAACAAGCCTCAAATCCCAATCAGGATACTTGAATCAGAATAACCACGGACCAATGCTACCATACATAATATTATCCATACAAAATAAAAAACTACGGTTTTAATAGACACAGGTGCATCAGTCTCGTTCATTAACCCTAACATTATTCCAGAAACGGAACAAATAATTCTCACAGACCCTTTGGTCATCAAAACAGCACTAAACGTGCACAACTTATACAAAAAAACAACAATGACTCTATTCGAAGAATTCGGCAGCAATCAAAACTTTTCATTAGCCTTATTCCATTTTCATGACTATTTTCATGGCCTCATTGGCATGGACATTTAAAAAATATAAATGCTATCGTCAACCCAGCTGACGAAGTATTACAAACAAACAACTTTACCTTGCAATTACACCAAAAAGCCAACCCAGCCTCCGAAATTCACGTTATAGAAGAATTATCAAAAAATCTAATTCAATTGCCCGCAAACGTTGAAAACGGCTTTTTTATTTGTGAAACCATTCAAATCAATGATGAATTGATGATTGCCGGGGGATTGTACGAAGCTAAGAATAACGAGAGTGTAATTGAAGTAATAAACTATTCAGAACACAAACAAAATCTCGTTTTAGATACACAATTAAAAGTGAACAAATACACAAAGGACGACTACATCGAATTTGAACCCATAAGGAACAAAAATATACAGCATAGCCACATATCTACTTACAACATTCAAAAACTTCAGACAGAACACTTGAACTCTGAAGAATTAACAGCGTTAAAGAAACTCTGTTCTAAATTTTCCAATATATTCTATCAAGAAACAAAAAAATTAACATTCACAAACCTGTTAAAACACAAAATAACAACAACTGACGATATTCCGATCGCTACGAAACCCTTTAGGTACAGCAAAACAGAAAGTAACGAATTACAAAAACAATTAGCCAAATTGCTAGAACAAAATATCATCAAGCACAGCCATAGCCCTTGGAGCGCACCCATTTTCGTAGTCCCCAAAAAATCAAACGAAAACACAAAGAAGTGGAGATTAGTAGTAGACTATAGGAAATTAAATGAGAAAACTAGAAAAGACAAATATACTTTCCCTACCTAAAAAATAAAATAGAATCAATTCATAAATAACTGCGACATTTGCCAAACCTTGAAATACGACAGACAACCGCAAAAGATTAAATACCAAATAACCGAAGCCTCGTCCGGCCCCCTTTCAATCGTACATATCGATATTTATACAATCAATGCCAAGACAATACTGACCATAATCGACAAGTTCTCTAGATTCGCTTTCGGGTTCACAATTCCAACTAGAGACTGATTAAATATTGTCAGATCAGTCAGAAGTTTCATAAACCTTTTGGGCATCCCCAAGAAACTAATATTCGACCAAGGCGCCGAATTCTCAGGAAAACTATTCAAAGATCTTTGTGAGCAATATCAAATAATCGCGCACGGCACCTCGTTCCAGCAGTCTTCGAACAATGCCCCAGTAGAAAGACTACACTCCACTCTGACCGAAATATACCGTATCATCACCGAGAAAAAGAAACAAGAAAAAACGACTATTAATCATGATGATATACTAACGGAAACTTTCATTACATATAACAATATGATTCATTCAGCTACTAAACTGACACCACACGAACTTTTCACCGGACGTACGCATACATTTTTAAAAGATATTGTCTATAATAACGAACACGACTATTTGAAAGAATTAAACGAATTCAGAGAAAAACTTTATAAAGACATACAAGAAAAAGTACAGAAGACAATTTCTCTTAAGAGTGGCTGTTGCACCTGCTTTTGAAAACAGTCTCTCCGCGGGTACTGATGTTCCCATTAAATGGCAATACTTGTTGGCAAGAGAGCAAAGCTTTGGACTTTGGACTTTGCACTGTTTTCATTTCGACCCAAGCATCAATGACATTGCGCTTTAGTTCCAGATTTTGAGCATTTAGGCCCAATGTCTCAATGTCCGGTTAGTCAACTTGTTCTAAGTTTAGTCGAATTTGAGTCTCTCAATGCTCGGTTAGGGGTATATAAGAAACAAACTAACTGGAAGGCTGGGTCTCGGTTAAAATTACAGCTCGTTGAAGTCACGATATATCGATAAGAATCATCGATAAAGCAAACATCTGTCCCTTGAATTGTATATTTATTTTGTTATTAAAGAAAAATGGCATCGCACAGCATATTTGTCCTTCAAGGCTTTCCACGAACGACTAACACCAGCTTGCGCAGTGAACTGAGCAGCAAGTTTCTGCCAGACTTCACGTAACGGCGCACAGTGGGGCCTTTTCTCGGATAGCTTATCAAAAATCATTTTTTTCATGAACGCGATTGGCAAAAGTGAAATATGTAATCGATAGAGAATACTTCAAAGATTGTGGATCCAAAAGATTTTTTAAATCGGTTAATAATTATGGGTGGTAGAGCTCCTCAAAGTTGAGAAATTTTACGTGAGTACGAAAAAATGACAATTTTTACAGAAATTTACCACTTTCGAACTGAATATTGGGCGACGTACACAACCGATCTTCGATCTTTTTTCTTTATCTGAAAAGTATGTTCAATCTCAGTGTTTTTCTGTATACAGTTTAAATATAGCTGAAATACTTATTAAATTAGAATCGTTTAAAAATACACTAAATTTTGTCATTTTTTGAACTTTCGTGGACTATAACAAAAAAGTATCTCTCAGAGTCACGGTGGGACCACATGCATTTGAAAGCTATAATATATACCTTTCATATGTATATAGTCACAATCTGCGAAAATCTGCATTTTGGAAACGCGAGCCAAAAAACTAGGGATACCTCGAGTTAAAAACACGCGGCAGGTATAAGGAAGAAGAAGAGCGCATACAAATTTGGCTGTAGCGTGTGTGCTGTTTATTGACAACATTTCTAAATGTTGTATTATAAGTACTACCTGTCTATATATATCCCTTCTAATCCTTTTTTCCTTCCTACCCTTTCTAATTACCTGAATGGAAAAGGTCTGTTGGAAAGTTGTGGTACTACAGGTTATTTTTTTTATTTCTGTATTTCCCCGTTTACCTATTTTTAATGTAAATCAATACCTTAGGTATATATTGTTTTTTACCTAGCTAATTGGAAAAGGGTTATACCAATTTTGCTTGCTTACCTAGCTAACTCAAAAATATGGTATAAAGTGCAAAATATGTCACTTGATGGCAACAGTTATTTCATAACTTCATAAGAGGAAACACTTGTTGTTTATTGCTGCGAACAATAAGAAATTTTCAGATTGAATAGTATTTTTCAATATAATTCACGAAATTTTGATAAATAAGCGCAATAATGGATTTAACAAATTCAAAGATTTTTGAACTTTTTCGTGCTTCTGAAAATATTAACGATTTTCAAGTGGCATTGCTTAAAGAGATTGCCGTACTCGAAAACGCTAGTTGTGCGCTTCAGACACAAATTAAATTCATTCACGCTAACTTGAAGCGAAAATGGAACTTGGTCTATAGAACCATGTCGGCTTTCATAAAAAAGCATGAAAATTGGTTGGAGGAATGTACAACATTCGGATATTCAGAACAGGAAGAAGTTTACCCATCGACTAGCCGAGGAAGAGGAAGGCCGCAAAAAAGTATGGAGGAGTGTTCATGTGTTACAAGGAAACGTAAGCTTGAGGATGCTACGGATAGCTTAACAGCTGAACATCTGTCGGAAGCACTTTCATCCAAGTATATGAAGGAACAAGAGAGGACAAGAGCGACAATTACGAAAGCTGTGCAGGTCACCAGTCCTTTACAGCTGTATAGGATTAAGGAAAGTATTCCCACGCCTCCAAACTCAGTCGGAATTAAGTACACTCACGAAGAAGCGTTTTCCCTATTTATGGACTTGGGACTGACTAAGGAGAAATATGATATTTTACGCAGCTCCTTAAAAAAACATAACGTCAAAGTTCTTCCCGGATATAAAAAAATTGTATTTGCCAAAAAGGAAGCAGTGCCACCTAATACAATAATAACAGAGACATCTGTAGAACTAAAACTCCAGGATTTAATGGATCACACTGCTAGGCGTATAGTTGAAAGTTTGCCTGATGGAGAGGTCGAGCTTCTTCCTGAAAATCTGACTCTACTCAATAAGTGGGGATGTGATGGATCGTCTGGACAAAGCATATACAAACAAATTATACAGACAGATGACGAAACTATTTCTGATGAAAATATGTTTATGGCTTCTGTAGTTCCCTTACGCCTTAGGAGTGAAACTTCTGAACATTGGAAAAATCGCCGACCATCATCGATTCATTATTGTCGCCCTATTTTCTTCAAATATGCGAAGGAGTCGTCTGAATTGATTAAATCAACTGTAACCGACATACAAAATCAAATTAGCAAACTGAAGCCTACTGTTTTTCAAACCAAGAGTGGAAAAACATTCACGGTGAAGTTTGATTTCTTCCTGACAATGATTGATGGAAAAGTCTTAAATGAAATTACAAACACCTCCTCAACATTGAGGTGTCCCATTTGTAAAAAGACTCAAAAAGACTTTCACAGTTTAGACGATTCAACGGGTGAGGAGAACTGCTACGAATATGGAATTTCTCCGATGCATTGCAGAATAAAGTGTATGGAATTTATTCTGAAGCTCGCGTACACACTTCCTCGGCCAGGAGAAACAAAAACGGATAATACGCCTCGTGAGGATATACAGAGAAGAAAGGAAGTTATACAAGCTGAGTTCTCTCGGAAGCTAGGAATAAAAGTTGACTGTCCAAAACACGGATACGGGAATACGAATGATGGAAATACTTCGAGGAGATTTTTTGAAAATGATCAAATAACAACTTTGATAACAGGTGTTCATAATGAGATCATTAAAAGGTTTGCTGTTATCCTAAATGTTATAAGCGGCAAAGAAATGATAGATGGTGCAAAATTTGGCGAAAACGCATCAAAAACAGCTCAACTTTTGACTGGATTGTATCCTCAGAAAAAACTAACCCCCACGGTACATAGGATTTTGGCTCATGGAAAGGACTTAATAGAAAATCCGTGCTTACCTATTGGAGAGCTGTCCGAAGAAGCACAGGAATGTAAAACAAGTACTACAAGAGGTTCAGATACACTAATACGTGCAAAATTTCTCGGGTGCGACAAAATGGAGACCTTTTCAACATGCTGGCAGCCTCATCGGATCCACTTCTTGCATCGCTGAGACATGTGCGATCACGAAAGGATTTGGAAGATAGCAACTATAGTTCCGAAATGTTGAGTTTATTAGATGTTAACCTTACTAGCATTAATGTTGATGATTATTATTATTTATCAGCCATCGATAGCAAATATTAAAAATTAACCTCAAAAAATCACAAAAAAATAAGAATTTAAATTTTATGTACTTAAGTTAGAAAATCGAATAAAAACACCAAAAAATGCGAAATAGTCATTGAAGTTATAAAAAATTTTCAGTAATGATTAAAAACAAACGTTTTTAATGGGAATTTTACAGGTAAAATGTGCTGGAAATATTTCTTGATTTTGACCTTGAATATTTAAGCACCACGGATACCTAGCACTCCTGGCGAACATTCATTTTAAAGCTTGAAAAGTCATCTATTAATTGCTTTTTAAATTTTTGAAATCACTTCATTAGTTTAGAAGATATGATTTTTGATAAGCTTAATGAGCAAAGGCCCCATTGTGCGGCGTCGCTCTTCTTGCACTATAAAATATGCTGATTCGACTTCACTAGTTTCATCAACAAATGCTCCTCAGAAAGCGAAAAGTTTTTCCCACAGAACCGTTTGCAATCAGGCGTGTTCATTTAAATTTTATATCTCTATCTATATAAAAGAGTTTGTCCTGATGATAATGGAAGAGCCACAGCCTAAACAAAAAGAGCTAGAAGGCTGAAATTTTCACACAATTTTCCATGCAGGTAGTAAGTGAGCATTTATTTGGACAACTCCTTCAAGTACCTCCCTTACGAATTGGAGCACTTTTTACCCATTTTAAAAAACAAATTACAATTACAGCAAGTTCCCATTCCACTACTGTCGCCTGATTGTCGCACAAGCTGAGGGTTTGATCGCGAGCGAGAATACAAAAACAAAACAAATGCGCAGTGACGCCTTCGCGTCGCACAAGCAAAGCCATAAAATAAGGTTCTTACACTTGCAAAAAAGAAACGGATTTCCGCTTCTTAATGACTAAGTGCATGCACAATTAATCGAACAATGCGCTTGAAAATAATTTTCATAATTTTATGTACATGTATCACTTCGCACAGTGCACATTTTTTTTTCAAATTTGTGTGCTTTTGACAATTGATTTACGACCCAAGTAGCGTTTATTGTTGTTGTTGTAAGTGTTGTTGCTGGGCCCGCACTGCTACTTTTTGTTGGTGTCATTGATTTGAAAAAAACAACAACAACATAACAAAACTTGGTGCGATTATGTTGCAACTGCCGAGTTGCATATAGGATATGAATATAGGGCACCAACACACACACACACACATATACAATTATAAACCTATGCTAAGAAACATATATAGTCCGCTGCGACGGAGAATAAACAGTTCAGTCTAATTCTGAAATTCATACAAAGAACAACAAGCTTATTTTATTTTAAACCCTCTGAAAAAAACAATTTGAGAAGCCGCGTTGGATCGTAACTGGCGCAGCCGCAACGGAACCCACAGGATCAGGATGAAGATCATAACACTAATTTTAATCTAGTAAGCATTTAATAATCATAAGCAATATATGTAAGGGAGAAGCCCCAATCTCGGACACTGTACAGAAGTCGGACACCCCCCTTTATTTTGCGAGTTTTGATGCTAGCGCGGTCTAATTACTGTGACAGATAGCTTTCAGTGCCGGCTTTCTTTTGACATGGTCTACAGGTGTTAATACCTAGTTTTGGCTAATTCAGAGACAAAAATTAAAATACCGATATTCCGACCTAAACTTTTTAAAATTTCAACGCTTATGTAATTGAATTATTCCCTGATTCAGCAAAGGTTAATACATTTTCTCTTATTCGTTTCATCATGCTCTTTCATATTCTGCAATCAAAATTTTTTTTTTGCAATATTTTGGGTTTTACATTCAAAAATGTTAAAACCGTGCTTTCTTCTAATCTGGACACTGTTGATGTTTCACAATTGAACACGATTAATTGTAATCGATATTTTCATTCAATTGTATCGATGATCGTGTCATCTTCATATAAATGTATCAAAATGAGCGCGCAACAAGATATGGAAATTGAAATTTTATGGTTTAAATGAAAAAAACAAAATAAAGAAACTTTAAGTTGAATTTCATAGTTAATTGCATAAATAATTTCATAATAAATGGTTTTGATGAAAAAAAAACCCAAAAAAAAGAATAATTAGTTTGTTTACATATTTCGCGCCATATTAATAAGGTATGTGAGCAATGATGAGCATGCGATGTATAGATCGATACATCAATCGATATATCGGTGCATTACTTGCGATACTGCTCATTACGAGTAATAATAATTAATAAAATAATAAATTCGTTTGATTTTCATTGTTTAATTGCATAAAAAACAAACTCTTACATAAAAACAATGATTTGGCATTTTAATTTATTTTATTGGCTGTATTTTCACAAGATAAAAGGGGGTGTCCAACTTCGGGGCACTTTTTTGAAAATCGTGGTTTTGAGTTTTTTCATTAAATGTGAAATATATCATTAAACATGAATGAAATGTGTATAATGTCTTAAACCAATCGATGCGCAATTGAAAAAGCTTTTCAACGATACTAACAGTTAAGCTGTACGTTGATTTTGGACAGTCTTATGTCACAAAAACCAAAGGGGTGTCCAACATTAGGGCTTCTCCCTTACATATATTCATTAGTGAAAGATGAAACATTCTGTTCAGTTCGTCTGGCAGGCAACATCAAATATTTTCTCAAAAAATAATTTTAGAAACAAATACAGGCAACATCAGAAATAAAATAAATAAATTTGTCAAAACTGAACATTACTCGTTGCTGTGCACAATTCACAGACTTTGGACGCTGTTGCGTGCAGTGTCGGCAAAAGCTATACAACCACGAACATTAGGAAAAAGTGTTTAAACAGTATATCCAGCCCAACGGGCACATCGGGCACCCAGCCGTATTTATCGACTGTGCAGTGTCTGAAGCTATCAAGTATGGATGATAAAACTCTTACGCGCTCAGAATCTAGTCAGTCTAAAAAAGCGATGATGTCGGTAGCTGGCATATCTCAAAAGGACCTTAGGGCTCAGTTGTTAAATGATATCACAATGAAGATAGGATCCAACAGCAAGACTTCCAACGCAGAGAGCAATGTGCCTGCATCTACTGCACACCCATCTGCCAAGCAACTGACGTCAACAGCCGATGTGTCATCGAGGGCTGAGTTAGTCAGCAAATTGACGACAGTTACCAATAAGTACTCTGGGCTTAAGACAGGGATAAGTAGCTCAATAGCTACGAACATTAAAAGCTCCCACGAACACGATGATGATGATGACCAGACAGCTGCTGCAGCGGCCCGCATGCATGTCTCGCAAGCGAAGAAGATCGGTAAACGGAAAGGACCCTACACAACCTCTCCCCCAGCATCACGCCGCAAACATAACATTGCTGACGTAGTACTAAACACGACCAATAAATTTTCTCTTTTGGCCGAAAAAGATGACGACGGTATGGACGTCGAGAACGCTACTGAGATATATGAATCTTCAGAAGATGAGTCACCAAATCAGGCGGACCCCTTGGATTTGGGAGCATCAACATCTGCGCAGCCTATAGCCACCGCTGTTGGTAAGAAGCCACCCCCTATTGTAGTCAATAACATTGATAATATCTATGACGTGTGGCAACTTCTGATGAATGTTGTGGATGAAAATAGATTGGTTATTAAATCCAATATGGGTAAAACCATGCGACTCCTTGCCAGCGATGTGCCCACCTATAGAGCTATAGTGAACAAGCTTAACGAGCACAAAATTGAATTCCACTCATACCAACTCCATGAGGAGAAGCCTTATCGCATTGTCATTAAGGGACTGCATCACTCTACGCTTAATCGAGAGATTATTGATGAGCTTAAGAGCAAAGGTCACACAGTTCTCCACTTACATAACCCAAAAAAGAAGGACTCTAATGAGCCTATGAACCTACACTTTCTTAATATAGAACCAGCGCCTAATAACAAGGGGGTTCTTGCTATTAGGAAAATGTGCAAACAGGTGGTTAAAATTGAGACTGCTCGTAGAAGTCATGAAGTTGTGCAATGCCACAGATGTCAGGAGTATGGACACACAGCCAAATACTGCACAAAGCAGCCTAGGTGTGTAAAATGCGGCGATAACCATCGGTCTACTGAATGCACCAGGTCACCTGACGTGCCAGCTACATGCGTACACTGCTCTTGCAGCCACCCGGCAAATTATAAGGGGTGCACGGTTTTCATCGAGTACATAAGGCGAGCGGGAGCTCCTAAGGCCATTAAAAACGCCAACCTAACCCCAAAATTGCCAAACCAGATCCGGAGAATCAGAACACATGAACCAGAGCCAGTAAACGTTCCAAGTTCATTCATTAAGGAACAAGTTGGAGGGCAATCATATGCTGCTGTGGCTAGACGCGGCCTGAAGCAGCAGCAAGAACAGAGTCAAACCCGACAACAAGTTGAGCAACAGATGCCAGTCAACGGAGATGAGATCTCTTCTGCCATCAAGGATATGACTCGAGCTATTGAGAGAATGGCAGATATGCAGCAGCAAGTTTTGGGGATGCAACAGCAAATCCTCACGCTTATGACCGCGTTGCTGTCAAAATGAATTCACCACTAAAGGTTCTTATCTGGAATGCCAACGGCATTTCAGGTAAAGTACTAGAGCTTGAAGCTCTAGTACGAAAACATGACATCAAGGTCATCCTCCTGTCAGAAACCAGGACGAATGGCTTATCATTTCCAAGAATATTTGGCTTCGAGGTGTACCCAGTACATTGGGTTGATAATCGTACAGCTGCAGGGGGCTGCGCTGTACTCGTTCGGAGCAATCTGATACATTTCCCTCAGTTGACTTTAGTTAATCGGGCTTACCAGTATTCAACGGTTAGAGTTTCGACAGATGCTGGAGATGTGGTTTTTGGAGCTATCTATTGCAGGCCAAATGAGAGGATATTGATTAATGATTTTAATAATATTCTTAACTCGGCTGGTAACAAGTACTTGGTGGGTGGAGATTGGAACGCTCATCATTGGCTGTGGGGTGGACGAAGCAGCAATGCACGAGGCATACAGCTTGCTGGGAGCCTGTCTCGTAGACAAGCAAAGATCCTTGCAACGGGATCACCAACAAGGTACCCTTATGGAGCAAGAGGTACTCCTTCCTGCATTGACTTTGCCATATACCAGGGGATTCCAGACCAGATTCTTTCCATATCTGATGATTGGGACCTCCCTAGTGACCACCTTGCCCTGATAGTTACTTTGGATAGCAGTGCAAGAATGGTCAGTGGACCACCAAGGCTCATCAACGCACGTACCAACATTGAGGAGTTTCAGAGACGGATTGGCGAAAGTATCGAGCTTAACACTACCATCAACACTGGATTGGATGTTGAAAATTCCATTGATTTGCTAATCGCCAAGATCCGGTCGGCTGCAGCTGAAACCACCCCGCCCCCTATGGTAAGACGCCAGGATAATTCTGGAAACAGACTCCCAGCGGATATAGCAAACTTGCTCAGAATCAAGAGGCAAAACAGACACAGATACCAGACAACGCATAGCCCTCAGGACAAGGCAGTATGGCGAAGATCTGAGAGGGAGCTTAAGGAGGCACTACGCAGGCTTAAAAGTGAAACTTTTACTAGAAGGTTAGAGAGTATGGATTACACATGTGATGCTGGTTACTCTCTGTGGCGTGCCACACGTAGCCTAAAGCGCCAACCTTGGAGAACTGTACCGCTTCGCTGTCCTGGAAACGGGCACTGCCAAACTGACGACGAGCAAGCTGAGACGTTTGCAAGTCACCTTGAAGAACGCTTTACGCCGCTTGACCTAGCTGATCAGAATAGCCTTAATGAGACCGCCCAAGCACTGGAGACTCCTCTGCAGATGTCTTTGCCCATCAACCCCATCAGAGTGGAGGAGGTCAAGGAAGCTATTAATATCCTTCCTAGTTCTAAGGCTCCTGGCCATGACGGTATTTGCCACACCACCCTGAGGGCCCTGCCAATTCGAGCGCTTCTCTTTATAACGTTGATTTTCAACGCTATACTAAGAACCCAGCACTTTCCTGCCCAGTGGAAGTTAGCAAGGATCCACATGATTCATAAGTCGGGTAAGCCGGAGGATGACCCTGAGTCATATCGACCGATCAGCCTCTTGCCATCTCTGTCTAAGGTTTGGGAGAGGCTTATTGCTGCACGGCTTGTTAGGCTTATGGATAATATGAACATTCTTCCTGACCACCAATTTGGGTTCAGGAGAGGGCATGGTGCAATTGAACAGGTTCACAGAGTGGTTAACCACATACTTAAGGCATTCGATGACAAGAGCTATTGCTATGGTATCTTTGTGGATGTCCAGCAGGCGTTCGACCGCGTCTGGATTAGAGGTCTGCTTCAAAAAATAAAAACGCGCCTCCCAGCTCCCTATTTCATGCTAATGCGTTCATACCTAACGGAACGCAGGTTTGAAGTCAAGGTGAGGGCTGCGATCTCTACCACGCGGGAAATGAAGGCGGGCGTTCCGCAAGGCAGCGTACTGGGCCCTTTTCTATACAACCTGTACACGGCGGACATACCCACTCCTGATGATCTTGAAGACCTCGCCTCACCAGGTAATTTTCTCATTGCCACATTTGCTGACGACGTGGCAGTATTCCACTCTGCCTCTTGCGAGTACGAGGCTGCTGACGGAGCCCAGGAGTATATCCACATCCTTGAGAGCTGGGCTCGCAGGTGGAACATCAAGCTCAACGCCTCGAAGAGCCAAGCTGTCAACTTTACACTGAGACGTGGAGAAGCACCGGCAGTCTGGCTTGATGGGAGTCCCTTGCAGCCTGAAAATCATGCTCGATACCTGGGGATCACATTGGACAAAAGGCTCTGTTTTCGCTCTCACTTTGATGGGCTCCTTAAGCAATGTCGGTGCAAGCTGTCAAAAGTTAATTGGATGATAAACGCCAATAGCGCCTTGCCGCTGCGCTGCAAACGGGCAGTGTACAACACTTTGGTTGCTCCGACTTGGAGATATGGTATACAGATTTGGGGCATTGCGTGTCGGACAAGTCGACGACGTATCCAGACACTCCAGAATTTGGCTTTGCGTCGAATAACTGGTGCTGCCTGGTACGTACGAAATTCAACCTTGCACAATGACCTCAGATTGACTACCATAGACAGCCAAGTTGGAGCTTATTCCATCAGATACAACGCACGTTTGCAGCGGCACCGAAGCCGGCTGGCTAGAGAGCTTGCGGGGAGAAGAGTCGTTAGAAGACTTAAGCGCAGGTCATTTGGAAACCTAATACAATAGCCTGGTGACGATCCAAAGGAAGTCAACCTAATCCACAAGACCTACAACTACGCCTGAAGTCAACCAGGCTTGCCGAATTTACTAATGAAGATCACTGTGTTGTAATAAAAACTAACTGTGTTTTTGGTCCAATACATTAAAAAAAAAAAAAAAAAAAAAAAAAAAAAAAAAAAAAAAAAAAAAAAAAAAAAAAAAAAAAAAAAAAAAAGATGAAACAGGATAAAATAATTAAAGTGAAATCGATAAACGCAAGAGCTTCTCTGCCTTCTCCTCCAAATAAAGGACAGTTACAATAATAAAAAAAATAATAAGTGAAAATACATGCGAAACATAAAAAAAAAAAGAAAAGAAAAAACGTTTTAATGTGCAAACGATTATATGATATTGATTGTGAAACGTTCGAGTTGTCGTTGTCCACGCTGTGTTCAGTACGAACACAACATGCGCTAGCAACCGGACGGAACACGATGCAACCTAGTTAAACACAAAAAAAAGAGTCTATAAGTTAGATGTTCGACGTTCACTGTTCAGGGCGAACGTAAACGTTATACATCGAACAATTGTACTAATAGCATACCCCGAGCAAGGCAAAACGTTCGAAGTTCAGTGCGAACACGAACCCGTAGCCAAGCCACATCAAAAGAAATTTACAAGTGTAGAAGGTTTGATGGCCGACGTTTATTGTTCAGGGCGAACGTAAATGCTCGACATCAAACAATTGCAATAAATAAAGCAGGCATGCACATGCAATCGAAAACAAATACATTTACTCAGCAGTAAACCAAATGTTCGAAGTTCAACGCGAACACAAATTAACACTTACTGGCAAAACAAAAGAAAAAGAATAAATATTAATACATAAATAGAAATATATACAAACGAACATTACAAATCACAGATACTAAAGTCCAATATTCTTTTAGAAACAACCGATAACTTACAACTGCAGTGCGCAGAACCATTTTCACAAGACTTCGTTTTATTTCATAAAAAAAAGTATATATATGTATATATCAAACGAGTACATTACAATACGCAGGATGAAAACATAATTTATGTTCACTTACGCATTTTAGAACAATTATTAATAAACGCAATCAATTTCAGAAATCCGTTTCATCAATCACAAATGAAGCCTTACACCAGACACGTACACAATAAGTAACAACACAACAGTAAGGCACACATTAAATCTAGAAATACTATTAATTAATTAATTAAATATTATTAAGTTCACGAAATCGTGCAAGTATATCACAAACTAAGAACAAACATACAAACTCCTGTCCGACCTATTAAACGTAGCATTCATGTCGAAAATTGCAGATAAAATTTTTTCCAAGACTAGATCCAAGACAGCCGCTTCTTATGCTAATCAGTTTGGTACAATAATTGAAGAAGAGTGTGCACAAATACAAATAAGAGAATCTCCAGAAAATTAAAGTATGGAATCCGCTACTAGCTCCCCACCACCACATCAACCCCCATTACCAACAATGCTATTGACATCTTTAGCTCTTTACGCGTCCCATATGCAATTCGTATGCTACCGTCTTACGACGGAAACCCTAATACTCTAAACAATTTTATCGACAACGTCGAGGAAATCCTACTAGCCATTAGAGGCACAGACCACACTCCTTAGGGTTCAATGCTTCTAAGAGTAATTAGAAACAAAATCGAAGGACAAGCAAATATAATGCTTAACGAAACAGGAACTGTCTTAAACTGGGACGAAATAAAAAACGCCTTGCTCGTTCACTGTGCAGATAGGCGTGACGAACAAACATTAATGCACGAGTTGCATGGACTATTACAAAAACGATTTTCAATACAGAGACTTTATGAACAAGTGACAGCTATTAGGACAACCTTGTTCCGTCTCACAGACACCAAGGACTCCGAACCGATACTTATTAGAACAAAGAAACAGTTCTTCGCCGACACCTGTCTAAACACTTTCTTGACTGGCCTGCCTGGCCCATTAGGAGCTACAATACGATCAATGAGACCGATAAACTTACATGACGCATACGACTGGGCTATAAAAGAAAGGGACACTTACATGTTAGACAAGCAACGTAGGCAAGACAACGATAGACGTTATAGAAACCAACCCCCAAACCCATATATCCGCAACCAAAATTCTAATCGACAAAATAACCAACAGGGCTACAGCCAACAGGGCTACAACCAACAGGGCTACAACTAACAGGGCTATAATCAACAGAAAAACTATCAGCAGAAAAACAATCAACAAAATAGCAATGGCTATCAAAAGAACTATTATCAGGGCGCAACAAGACAAGGAGTGAATAGGGCTATTAAAGCAGCACCTTATACACAACAAGACAATAGAACAAATTCTAACTTCCATAACATGGAACAAACCAATGAATTACACAATATTGATGAAGCATCAAATTTTCCAAAACAAGCCTAAAATCCCAATCAGGATACTTGAATCAGAATAACCACGGACCAATGCTACCATACATAATATTATCCATACAAAATAAAAAACTTCGGTTTTTAATAGACACAGGTGCATCAGTCTCGTTCATTAACCCTAACATTATTCCAGAAACGGAACAAATAATTCTCACAGACCCTTTGGTCATCAAAACAGCACTAAACGTGCACAACTTATACAAAAAAACAACAATGACTCTATTCGAAGAATTCGGCAGCAATCAAAACTTTTCATTAACCTTATTCCATTTTCATGACTATTTTCATGGCCTCATTGTCATGGACATTTTAAAAAATATAAATGCTATCGTCAACCCAGCTGACGAAGTATTACAAACAAACAACTTTACCTTGCAATTACACCAAAAAGCCAACCCAGCCTCCGAAATTCACGTTATAGAAGAGTTATCAAAAAATCTAATTCAATTGCCCGTAAACGTTGAAAACGGCTTTTTCATTTGTGAAACCATTCAAATCAATGATGAATTGATGATTGCCGGGGGATTGTACGAAGCTAAGAATAACGAGAGTGTAATTGAAGTAATAAACTATTCAGAACACAAACAAAATCTCGTTTTAGATACACAATTAAAAGTGAACAAATACACAAAGGACGACTACATCGAATTTGAACCCATAAGGAACAAAAATATACAGCATAGCCACAAATCTACTTACAACATTCAAAAACTTCAGACCGAACACTTGAACTCTGAAGAATTAACAGCGTTAAAGAAACTCTGTTCTACATTTTCCAATATATTCTATCAAGAAACAGAAAAATTAACATTCACAAACCTGTTAAAACACAAAATAACATCAACTGACGATATTCCGATCGCTACGAAACCCTTTAGGTACAGCAAAACAGAAAGTAACGAATTACAAAAACAATTAGCCAAATTGCTAGAACAAAATATCATCAAGCACAGCCATAGCCCTTGGAGCGCACCCATTTTCTTAGTCCCCAAAAAATCAAACGAAAACACAAAGAAGTGGAGATTAGTAGTAGACTATAGGAAATTAAATGAGAAAACTAGAAAAGACAAATATACTTTCCCTACCTAAAAAATAAAATGAATCAATTCATAAATAACTGCGACATTTGCCAAACCTTGAAATACGACAGACAACCGCAAAAGATTAAATACCAAATAACCGAAGCCTCGTCCAGCCCCCTTTCAATCGTACAAATCGATATTTATACAATCAATGCCAAGACAATATAGACCATAATGGACAAGTTCTCTAGATTCGCTTTCGGGTTCACAATTCCAACTAGAGACTGCTTAAATATTGTCAGATCAGTCAGAAGTTTCATAAACCTTTTGGGCATCCCCAAGAAACTAATATTTGACCAAGGCGCCGAATTCTCAGGAAAACTATTCAAAGATCTTTGTGAGCAATATCAAATAATCGCGCACGGCACCTCGTTCCAGCAGTCTTCGAACAATGCCCCAGTAGAAAGACTACACTCCACTCTGACCGAAATATACCGTATCATCACCGAGAAAAAGAAACAAGAAAAAACGACTGTTAATCATGATGATATACTAACGGAAACTTTCATTACATATAACAATATGATTCATTCAGCTACTAAACTGACACCACACGAACTTTTCACCGGACGTACGCATACATTTTTAAAAGATATTTTCTTTAATAACGAACACGACTATTTGAAAGAATTAAACGAATTCAGAGAAAAACTTTATAAAGACATACAAGAAAAAGTACAGAAGACAATTTCTCTTAAGAGTGGCTGTTGCACCTGCTTTTGAAAACAGTCTCTCCGCGGGTACTGATGTTCCCATTAAATGGCAATACTTGTTGGCAAGAGAGCAAAGCTTTGGACTTTGGACTTTGCACTGTTTTCATTTCGACCCAAGCATCAATGACATTGCGCTTTAGTTCCAGATTTTGAGCATTTAGGCCCAATATCTCAATGTCCGGTTAGTCAACTTGTTCTAAGTTTAGTCGAATTTGAGTCTCTCAATGCTCGGTTAGGGGTATATAAGAAACAAACTAACTGGAAGGCTGGGTCTCGGTTAAAATTACTGCTCGTTGAAGTCACGATATATCGATAAGAATCATCGATAAAGCAAACATCTGTCCCTTGAATTGTATATTTATTTTGTTATTAAAGAAAAATGGCATCGCACAGCATATTTGTCCTTCAAGGCTTTCCACGAACGACTAACACCAGCTTGCGCAGTGAACTGAGCAGCAAGTTTCTGCCAGGCTTCACGTAACGGCGTCGCTCTTCTTGCACTATAAAATATGCTGATTCGACTTCACTAGTTCCATCAACAAATGCTCCTCAGAAAGCGAAAAGTTTTTCCCACGGAACCGTTTGCAATCAGACCACACTCCTTA